>WNWK01013125.1:0-56577 GCA_009830355.1 Cherax destructor | reverse complement strand
TACCTTGTTAGTAAGTTTATTCAGGAAAATACACAAATAAAAAGTTACATAGATTATCATAAAAATGAATTTTTGGTGAATATTTTTGGGTGGAACGGATTAAATGTATTTACATTATTTCTTATGGGAAATAAGGGTTCAAAAATCAGCCAGTTCGATTTTAGGCCTAGCTCTTGGAACGGATTAGGGCCGATTTCCGGGGGTCCACTGTGTATGTAACTGTATTTGATGGCTATCTCAGCGATCAACATATGCAGTGGTACCTCGGTTAACGATATTTTTTTGTTTCAGAATGCTGTTCAAGTGCCATTACCAAACGAATTTATCCCCATAAGGAATAATGTAAAATAGACTAGTCCTTTTAGATCCCAAAAAATACACTTACAAAAGCATTTAAAAAAATAAAACTTACATAAAAGGGCGAGTTTGGGGACCATCGTTAACCAAGGTACCACTGTACCTTGTTAGTAAGTTTATTCAGGTATACACAAATACAGTTACATAGATTATCATACATAGCAGAATATGCGTAGAGAACCTAGGATAACCCAAAAAAGTCAGTTCACTCAGTTTAATCATTTCTAACTTGGCACTTAAAGTAAGAGGATTACGACTCTTCTTTTTATCACAACTAAGCTTAGTCAATGAGAGCCAACTAGTTAACGAAAGAGTAAACGAGAGAGAGAACAAGATACGGAGTTCAGACAAGGTAAAAACACAAACTGAATAGGTAGTGGGGGATCACTCGGTCAGGCGAAATGAATGCGATTAATACGCGTCTACTTTTAGTTCATTCACATAAGTTTGTACCAGCCTGATAAGAAGGTCCAAAAAACTGTATTATGAGAACAGACTCCAGACCATAAAAGGTGATATGAAAAAGACCTGGAAAACCCTATCTGCAATTCTAGGAAATAAAAAGATATCTAAGAACAATACCATCAAATTATCAACAACAGATGAACCCCTACTCTCACCAACTGAGACAGCAAACAGACTTAATGTTTTCTTCTCCACCATGATCTGCTACACCTAAAATTATCACACTATGGTATAAGAGGGCACTCTCTCATCTACCACCACTGCCTCAACTACCACCACTGCCTCTCACCACTGTCTCTACCACTGCCTCTCACCACTGCCTCTCACCACTGCCTCAACCACCACTGCCTCAACCACCACTGCCTCAACCACCACTGCCTCTACCACCACTGCCTCTACCACCACTGCCTCTCACCACTGCCTCTCACCACTGCCTCTACCACCCTCCACCACTGCCTCTACCACCACTGCCTCCTGCCTCCACCATGCCTCACCACTGCTCTCACCACTGCCTCTCACCACTGCCTCTCACCACTGCCTCTACCACCACTGCCTCACCACTGCCTCAACCCACTGCCTCAACCACACTGCCTCTACCACCCCTGCTCTCACCACTGCCTCTACCACCACTGCCTCTCACCACTGCCTCTACCACCACTGCCCACCACTGCCTCAACCACCACTGCCTCACCACCACTGCCTCCAACTGCCACACCACTGCCTCTCACCACTGCCTCTACCACCACTGCCTCTCACCATGCTCCACCACTGCCTCTACCACCACTGCCTCACCACCACTGCCTCTACCACCACTGCCTCTCACCACTCTCCACCACTGCCTCAACCACTGCCTTCACCACTGCCTCAACCACCACTGCCTCTCACATGCCACCACTGCCTCTACCACCACTGCCTCTACCACCACTGCCTCTCACCACTGCCTCTCACCACTGCCTCATACCACCACTGCCTCACCACCACTGCCTCTACCACCACTGCCTCTCACCACTGCCTCTCACCACTGCCTCAACCACCACTGCCTCTACCACCACTGCCTCTACCACCACTGCCTCTCACCACTGCCTCTCACCACTGCCTCAACCACCACTGCCTCTCACCACTGCCTCAACCACCACTGCCTCTCCACCACTGCCTCTCACCACTGCCTCTACCACCACTGCCTCTCACCACTGCCTCTCACCACTGCCTCTCACCACTGCCTCTACCACCACTGCCTCTCACCACTGCCTCAACCACAACTGCCTCTCACCACTGCCTCACCACTGCCTCAACCACCACTGCCTCAACCACCACTGCCTCTCACCACTGCCTCAACCACCACTGCCTCTACCACCACTGCCTCTCACCACTGCCTCTCACCACTGCCTCTCACCACTGCCTCAACCACAACTGCCTCACCACTCCCTCTCACCACTGCCTCAACCACCACTGCCTCTCACAACTGCCTCAACCACCACTGCCTCTCACCACTGCCTCTACCACTGCCTCTACCACCACTGCCTCTACCACCACTGCCTCTCACCACTGCCTCTCACCACTGCCTCTACCACCACTGCCTCTCACCACTGCCTCTCACCACTGCCTCAACCACAACTGCCTCTCACCACTGCCTCAACCACCACTGCCTCTACCACCACTGCCTCTACCACCACTGCCTCTCACCACTGCCTCTACCACTACTGCCTCTACCACTGCCTCTACCACCACTGCCTCTCACCACTGCCTCAACCACCACTGCCTCTACCACCACTGCCTCTCACCACTGCCTCTACCACCACTGCCTCTACCACCACTGCCTCTCACCACTGCCTCTCACCACTGCCTCAACCACCACTGCCTCTCACCACTGCCTCTACCACCACTGCCTCTCTCCACTGCCTCTACCACTGCCTCTCAACACTGCCTCTACCACCACTGCCTCACACTTAATGAACAAACTCCAAACAATTATAATTAAGTGTGAAATGTCTGGATGAGCGTGCAGGGTATTGTTCTCTCGAGTGTAAACAACGAGGGACTTGTTCTCCAAGCGCCTGGGCGGACAGGTGATGGACACACTTGTTCGAATCGTGATACAGTGGACCCTCGCTATTCGAACACTCCAAAACTCACCCTTTTATGTAAGTTTATTATTGTAAGTGCTTTTATAAGTGTATTTTTGGGGGTCTGAAATGGACTAAACTAATTTACATCATTCCTTATGGGAATAAATTTGTTTGGTAACAGCACTTGAACAGCATTCTGGAATGAGGGCGAGTTTTGGAGTGTTCGAATAGCGAGGGTCCACTGTATTTTGTTCGCATGACGATATCGATTTTCTTGTTCTAATGACGATTTGTTCGACTGCCGAGCCGTTCGAATAGCAGGGGTCCACTGTACTACCACTACCACTACTACCTCCATTATTACCCCTCCACCACTTTTTTGTGCCTTTCCCTGTCTGCCTACCTATAAATACCCCTTCTTCCTGTCCTGTGTGTTAGTGTGACTTTGTAAATGGTCCAAGTCGGACCGAAACGTCGTCGTAAGCTCCTCTCTTTTTTATATGTGCGGGTTGTGTGTGTATATCCTTTATCGTTCTCACTGAAACCTGGCTCAAACATGATTTATCAGACATCTTTGTCTTACCTGGTTACACAGCCATACACAACTGCAGACCTGATCAGTCAGGAGGAGATACAGCTATCTACTACTTAAATGAACTAAAATGTATTAAATCCACCTGTACCAGAGATGAATATGGTGAATACATATTTACAAAATTCACATCCAGAAACCTAAAAAAAACATAACAGTTGGAGCAGTCTACAGACTACCTCACATTAATACTTACACATTCAGTGACAACTTAAGAAACACGATATCTGACTCAGAGATGAATAAACACCACCTGCTACTTCCTGGTGACTTTAATATAAACTTCATTCAAGCAGCAGACCACCAAGTAGCTGATTTCACAAACACTATAAGCAGCTGCTTGCTACTACCATCTATAACCAAACCAACAATAGTCACAGAGACAAGTGCCTCCCTACTTGATCATATCTGGACCAATACTATATCCCCACTAAAAACAGGTGTAATGACAGACAACACTACGAACCACTACCCAACTTTTCTTATTACCAACTTAGGTAGACTGCCTCACAACACGACTAAGATCTCTTTTCGACTACATGATGAGTCATCGGTAAATACAGTGGACCCTCGGTTTTCATTCACCTCCAAACTCGAACAATTATGTAAGTGTATTTTTGTAAGAGCTTTTGTAAGTGTATATTTGGGGGTCTGAAATGACTAATGTAATTTACATTTGTTCTTATGAGAACAAATTCGTTCGGTAACGGCACTCGAACAGCATTCTGGAAAGAATTTTCAATGAAAACCGAGGATCCACTGTAATTTTATTACTGCCCTACGTAACACTGACTGGCTGAGTGAGTTAGCGGACAGCCACGATATTGATGAATGTGTCAAAATATTCCTACACAAAACCATAACCTCTACAATAAACATTGTCGAATGAAAAGTAAGCAAATCTCAACAAAGAGACTAAACAGCCCCTGGCTTACAAATAGTATACTTAGAACTTTCAGGGTCCATCCCATAGTTCAACGGCTTTGAAGCCAAGGTCCAAACCATAGAACTTCGGCTTGAGCTCAGCTCACTCAGATAACCTGTGAGCGGTAAATTTGGGCCTAGATATGAGAGAACACATCTATGTGGTAAGTGTGCACCACATAAAACAAATCTTGCAGCATGCAGTGCATGAAAAAAAACTGCAACCTTAATTTTGAATTAAAACAGTGAATTTGCGGTGTTTTTTCATGTTTTTACAGTTGTATTTGCGATTTTTTGGTCTCATTTGATAGAATGGAAGATATATTACAGAAATATAGATGATTTTGATTGGATTTAATACTGAAAATAGCTTGAAACTGAGCTCAAAGTAGCGGAAATGTTCAATTTTTGCCGATGTTCAAGAGTAAACAAATGTCATCACGAGTCTAATACGCGTCAGATGGTGGGTCTCATATACGTTCATGAATGTGCTGATATTATTTATGCAATTATTACAACATTGCACAGCAGTAAATCTTCTATTTTTTGGTGTGAATAAAAATTCATTATGTGAATAAAAAATAAAAATAGAATTCATTTGTAAAGCCTGAAAACGTAACTAATGAACATAGGAAATGTTAGTTTAGTGCCATGAATGCCTGCATTGTTTATTCTGGATCCTATTTTGAAAATGGAATACAGTGGACCCGGAGTTTCGACCACCTCAAAACTCGAACAATTATGTAAGTGTAATATTGTAAGTGCTTTTGTAAGTGTATTTTTGGGGGTCTGAAACGGACTAACCTACTTTACATTATTCCTTATAGGAACAAATTCATTCGGTAATGGCACTTGGTCAGTATATCACAGAGTCACTTATATGTTCAGAACTACTAAATGCCTCAAAAGATGTAGTTGAAGTATTAGCAATAAAGATCGAGAATCAAAACCTGGTCATCGTAGTTGTATACAAGCCTCCGGATGCAACGTCCCAACAATTCCAGGAACAGCTTCTGAAAATTGACCACTTTCTGGAAAATCCTCCAGCTCCTGCCCCCAACATCTTGCTCCTGGGGGATTTCAACCTAAGGCACCTAAAATGGAAGAATATTGCAAACATTGTGGTAGCAGAGATAACACAAGGAGGCAGCTCAGATGAAAACTCGCACAAACATGAACTTTTAAATCTCTACACCAAATTCACCTTAAACCAGCAAATAGTAGAGCCTACAAGATTAGAGAATACGCTGGACCTCATCTTCACCAACAATGATGATCTGATACGAAATGTTATCATATCAAAAACAATATACAGTGGTACCTCGGTTAACGATGGTCCCCAAACTCGCCCTTTTATGTAAGTTTATTTTTTTAAATGCTTTTGTAAGTGTATTTTTGGGGGTATAAAAGGACTAGTCTATTTTACATTATTCCTTATGGGGATAAATTCGTTTGGTAATGGCACTTGAACAGCATTCTGGAACGAAGAAATATCATTAACTGAGGTACTACTGTACTCAGATCACAACATAATAGAGGTCCAGACATGTATGCGGGGAGCCCCAGAGCGACAAAATATGATCAGCCGCGAGGGAGCGTTCTCCAAAATCAACTTCAATAACAAAAACATAAGGTGGGACCAAGTAAACCAAGTCCTAAATGATATAAACTGGGAAGATAGCCTAAGCATCACGGATCCTAACCTATGTCTAGAACAAATTAACTCTGTGGCACTTGAGGTTTGCTCAAGGCAAATTCACTTAAGGAAAAGAAGGAGATGTAAACTAGAAAGAGAGAGGCGCTCCCTATACAGGCGAAGGCAGAGAATAACGGAGCGACTACAAGAGGCAAATACATCCGAAATACGTAGAGAGACGCTGGTCAGAGAAATGGCAAACATCGAATTAAAACTAAAGGAATCTTACAGGAATCAAGAAATGCGGGAAGAACTAAAAGCCATAAATGAAATTGAAAGAAACCCAAAGTATTTCTTTTCTTATGCCAAATCAAAGTCGAGAACAACATCCAGTATTGGGCCCCTACTTAAACGGGATGGGTCCTACACAGATGACAGCAAGGAAATGAGTGAGTTACTAAAGTCTCAGTATGACTCAGTTTTTAGCGAGCCTCTAACCAGACTGAAAGTCGAAGACCTAATTGAATTTTTTATAAGAGTGCCACAGAACTTGGCAGTTGCATGCCTATCTGACATTACCCTGATGCCAAACGACTTTGAAAAGCCAATAAATGACATGCCCATGCACTCCGCTCCAGGCCCAGACTCATGGAACTCCGTGTTCATCAAAAACTGCAAGAAGCCCCTATCACATGCTTTTAACATCCTATGGAGAGGGAGCATGGACACTGGGGTCGTCCCACAGTTACGAAAAACAACAGACATAACCCCACACCACAAAGGGGGCAGTAAAGCAATAGCAAAGAAATACAGACCAATAGCGCTAACATCCCAATCATAAAAATCTTTGAAAGGGTTCTAAGAAGCAAGATAACCACTCATCTAGATACCCATCAATTACACAACCCAGGGCAGCATGGGTTTAGAGCAGGTCGCTCCTGTCTGTCCCAACTACTGGACCACTACAACAAGGTTCTGGATGCTCTAGAAGACAAACAAAATGCAGATGTTATTTACACAGACTTTGCAAAAGCCTTTGACAAGTGTGACCATGGTGTAATAGCACACAAAATGCGTTATAAAGGAATAAAAGGAAAAGTGGGTAGATGGATCTATAATTTCTTAACAAGTAGAACACAAAGAGTAGTAGTCAACAGAGTAAAGTCTGAGGCAGCTACAGTGAAAAGCTCTGTTCCACAAGGCACAGTACTCGCTCCCATCCTGTTCCTCATCCTCATATCGGACATAGACAGGGATATAAGCCACAGTGCTGTGTCTTCCTTTGCAGATGACACCCGAATCTGTATGACAGTGTCCACCGTTGAAGACACTGCAAGACTCCAAGCAGACATAAACCAAATCTTTAAATGGGCTGCAGAAAACAATATGAAGTTCAATGATGAGAAATTTCAATTACTCAGATATGGAAAAAGTGAAGAAATTAAAATTTCATCAGAGTACAAAACAAATTCCAACCACACACTAGAGCGAAAACTAATGTCAAAGACCTGGGAGTGATCATGTCAGAGGATCTCACCTTCAAGGACCATAACACCGTAGCAATCGCATCTGCTAGAAAAATGACAGGATGGATAATGAGAACCTTCAAAACCAGGTATACCAAGCCCATGTTGACACTTTTCAGGTTGCTTGTTCTATCTAGGCTGGAATATTGCTGCACACTAACTGCACCTTTCAAGGCAGGTGAAGTTGCTGACCTAGAAAATGTGCAGAGAACCTTCACGGCATGCATAACTGCGATAAACCACCTCAATTACTGGGAACGCTTCAAGTTCCTAAACCTGTACTCCCTAGAATGCAGGTGGGAGAGATATATTATTATATACACGTGGAAAATTCTCGAGGGATTAGTACCAAACTTGCACACGAGAGTCACTCCCTACGACAGCAAAAGACTCGGCAGGCAATGTAACATCCCCCCAATGAAAAGCAGGGGTGCCACTAGCACGTTGAGAGACAACACAATAAGTGTCAGGGGCCCAAGACTGTTCAACTGCCTCCCAGCATACATCAGGGGGATTACCAACAAACCCCTGGCTGTCTTCAAGCAGGCACTGGACAGGCACCTAAAGTCGGAACCTGACCAGCCACGCTATGGTTCGTATGTTGGACTGCGTACGGCCAGCAGTAACAGCCTGATTGATCAGGCTCTGATCCAACATGAGGCCTGGTCACAGACCAGGCCACAGGGGCGTTGACCCCTGGAACTCTCTCCAGGTATACTCCAGGAACTGCCTTCTGGAATGAATTATGGCCGAAACTCGGGGGTCCACTGTATTTTGAACTTTGTGTTAAAGTGGCCAAATTATCAATTTCCGATCACTTTATTGGGCAGTTGAAACAGTGCTCAATCGATAAAATAGAAGTAATACTAGCGAAATAGCTAAGAATTTGGACGATCTCGGCGAGTGAACATTACCCTACGTGTTCATACAAAACATTTCATAATAATCAATTATTTTTTGCGCTTGTTTATTGTGTGTGACTGCTTAATAAGCCACCATGGGCCCAAAGAAAGCTCCTAGTGCCAGCCCTATGGTAAAGAAGGTGAGAAACACAAAAGAATTCAAGAATGAACTCGTAGAAAAATATGAAAGTGGCATACGTGTGGCCGACCTCGCCAGGATGTACGGAAAGCCCGCATCAACAATCAGTTTCATCGTGGCGAAGATTAAAGAAATCAAGGAAGCTGATGTTGCGAAAGGGGCAAATATGCTAACGAAACAGAGATCACAAACAATCGAAGATGTGGAGAAATTGTCGTTGGTGTGGATCAACCAAAAACAGTTAGGAGATAGTGTTGTGCAGTCGATAATTTGCGAAAAGGCAAGGCAGTTGCATGGGGATCTCGTAAAGAAAATGCCTGGAACGAGTGCTGCTGTTAGTAAATTTAACCCTTAAACTGTCCACACGTAGATATACGTTCGCATGCGTACTGCCCCGAACGTAGATCTGTTTTTTTTCAAATGCTTTTAACCTTGCCACGAAAAGCCTGAGTTGCCTAGAGATTAGAGAATGGGTCTGTGCACTCATTGTGTGCAGTATTACAACATGTGGGAATGACAAACAAAATGCACTCTTCATTTTAAAGAGAAAGAACAATTTATTTTTTTCTCAAAATATTCGGTCAGCTACGCACGTGAACGTATATCTACGTGTGGACAGTTTAAGGGTTAAGGACAGCAAAGGCTGGTTCGAAAAATTCAAGAAGCAAAGTGACATACACAGTGTTGTAAGGCATGGCGAGGCTGAAAGTTCAGACAAACATGCGGCTGAAGAATTCGTGTATGAATTCAAGGAGTACGTAGAGGCTGAAGGATTCGTCCCCAACAAGTGCTCAATTGTGGCGAAACAGGCCTCTTTTGGAAGAAAATGTCAGAGGACCTACATCACGCATGAGGAAAAGGCACTGCCAGGACTCAAGCCTATGAAAGACAGGCTAACTCTCTTGTTCTGTGGTAATGCTAGTGGGGATTTCAAAGTGAAGCCTTTACTGGTGTATCACTCTGGAAATCCCAGAGTGTTCAAGAAAAACAATGTCATCAAGAGTAAATTGTGTGTGATGTAGAAGGCTAACAATAAGGCATGGGTCATGAGGCAAATTTTCTTTGATTGGTTCAATGAAGTGTTTGGCCCGAGTGTGAAGAAATACCTCCTGAATAATCAATTGCGACTCAAGTGCCTCCTGGTAATAGACAATTACCAACAATTACCAATTGTTGGAGGAGTTTAGTTTCATCACAGTGAAGTTCTTGCCCCCTAATACTACTCCTCTCATCCAGCCCAGATCATTTCAAACTTCAAAAAACTCTACACCAAAGCAATGTTTCAAAGGTGCTTTGACATGACTTAGGACACTGAACTGACCCTAAGAGAGTTCTGGAGGGATCACTTCAATATCCTCAATTGCATAACCCTTATAGATAAGGCTTGGCAGGGAGTGACTTCCAGGACGATGAACTCTGCTTGGAGAAAATTGTGGCCAGAATGTGTCCTCGAGAAGGATTTTGAAGGGTTTGAGGCTGACCTTGACAACCCTCTGCCTGTTGTGGAATCTATTGTGGCATTGGGGAATTCCATGGGGTTAAATGTGAGTGGCCAGGATGTGGAAGAGTTGGTGGAGGACCACAGTAAAGAGCTAACCACTGAAGAGCTGCAAGACCTTCATCTGGAACAGCAACAGACCACAGCTGAGGAAATTGCTTCAGAGGATGAGGAAGAGAGAGAGAGAAGAAAGTGCCTTCTTCAGTGATTAATTAAGGACATGTGTGCAAAGTGGAGAGAGTTGCAAACATCTGTGGAGGAACATCACCCTAACAAAGCTGTTGCAGGCCGTGTCTGCGACATGTTCTATGACAATGCCTTGTCCCATTTTAGACAAATCTTAAAGAGACGCCAGAAACAGGCCTCTCTGGACAGATTTTTTTGTGCGACAGGGGTCAAGTGACTCTCAAGCTGGTCCTAGTACCAGTAAAAAAAAAGAAGAGAAGTAACCCCTGATAAGGACTTGGTACCTGAAATCCTAATGGCAGGGGATTCCCCTTCCAAACAATAGTAACTTCTCCCTCTCCCCTCCTCCCCGTCTTCCATACATCAACAAGAGTCTTTAATAAAGGTAAGTGTGATGTTAAATGTTCATTTATACATTTTATTAGTGATTTATACAGTGGTACCTCGGTTAACGATATTTTTTCGTTCCAGAATGCTGTTCAAGTGCCATTACCAAACAAATTTATCCCCTTAAGGAATAATGTAAAATAGACTAGTCCTTTTCGACCCCCAAAAATACACTTACAAAAGCATTTAAAAAAATAAAATTACATAAAAGGGCGAGTTTGGGGACCATCGTTAACCGAGGTACCACTGTATTTATTTGTCATTGTTTTTTGTATGTAAATCTATATTTAATCTCTAAAAAAATATTTTTTTTAATACTTTTGGATGTCTGGAACAGATTAATTGGATTTACATTATTTCTTATGGGGAAAATGATTTGTATGAAAAATGAAGTAATATTTCCCATAAGAAATAATTTAAATCCAATTAATCCATTCCAAACACCCAAAAATATTAACAAAAAATAAATTTTATAGAGAAAAACTATAGTTTTACATACAAAAAACAATGAGAAATAAAGGTAAAGCACTAATGAAATGGATAAATGAACATTTAATATCACTTTTGCTTTATTGAAGTTCCTTGTTGGCGTATGAAAGACGGTGAGGAGGGGAGAGGGTGGAGAGGTTATTGTTTGGAAGGGAAATCCCCCTCCATAAGAACTTCAGGTATCAAGTCCCTATCCAGGGTTACTTCCTTTCTTTGTCTTTTACTGGCACTACAACCAGTTTGAGAGTCACTGATCCCCTGTCGCACAAAAGATCTGTCCCGAGAGGTCTGTTTCTGGCGTCCCTTTAAGATTTGCCTAAAATGGGACAAGGCATTGTCATTGAACATGTTGCAGACACGGCTTGCAACAGCTTTGTTAGGGTGATATTTCTCCGCAAAACTTTGCAACTCACTCCACTTTGCACAAATGTCCTTAACCCTTTGGGGGTCCAAGGGGTCTCTGAAACTCGTTCTCAGGGTCGACGAATTTAAAAAAAAAAAATTCTTATGAAATGATAGAGAATCTTTTTCCGATCATAACGCCACAAAAATTATGAAATTTGATCGAAAACTAACGGAATTATGCTTTCGCGAAGTTAGTGGAATCCATGACATTTACGCATCGGCGTAATTCCAATGTTTCAGTCTACTAAAATTAGAGCTATTTCGCTAGAACTCCATTTCTTCTATCGACTGAGTACAAGAAACCGCCTATTTACGAATTTCAACTACCCAAAATAGTGGTCAGAAAATGGCAATTTGGCCAATTTCACACAAATATCAAACGATGCCAATTTCAAAATAGGGTCCATAATAAACAAGGCAGACATTTCTGGCACTAAAATAGCATCTTCTCTGTTCATTAGTCACGTCTACAGGCCCCTCTTACATTACTTTTGCTTTCCATTTTGAATTTTTATTCTCACAAAAAATAGAAGATTTACTGTTATGTATACAACTGCATCATTGTAAAAATGGTATAAATAATATCAGCGCACTTGTGCAAAAATATTAGACTCTCCAGTTGATGTGTATTGGACGCATGGCATGATTTGTTTACTCTTGAACATCGGCCAAATCGAACATTTTCGTTATTTTGCGCTCAGTTTCAAGGTACTTGTCATCGAGAAACCAGTCAAAATTATCCTATTTCTGTAATATATCATCTATTCTATAAAATGAGACTAATAAAACGAGAATACAAGCATAAATACCATACGAAAATAGACTGCAAAGTCGCCGTTTTAAACCAAAAACACTGTCAGAGTTTTTTTTCCTCATTATGCACTGTGTGGTGCAGGAATATTTTTATACTGCGCACACTGACCGCACAGACCCATTCCATAACATCTAGGCCTAACAGCCTGTTTCTGCTTGATTTGAGGGCGCTAGAATTTAGGCGTACTAGTACGTCAATAACCCCAGGGCGTAAAACGTACTAGTATGACCAAAACCCCGAAAGGGTTAATCGCTGAAGAAGTCACATTCTCCCTTCTCTCTTCCTCCTCCTCTGAAGCAATTTCCTCAGCTAAGGTCTGTTGCTGTTCCAGTTGAAGGTCCTGCAGCTCTTTCGAACTTTCTTTGGCCCCATGGTGGCTTATTTAGCAGTCGCAAGCACAAAAAACAATTGATTACAAAATGTTTTGGATGAACGCGAGGAGTAATGCTCACTGAACGAGTAACAAAGGCAGACAGAGTCACAAATGTATGAGCAGCCGCATTCTGCATGCAGGCGGACGCGTCTAGTACGAATGATTTCTGAGCGGATGTACGAAAACAGGGAAAATTTCGCCGAAAAAAGTGATCAAAAACTGAATTGTACGATAACCGAACTGAATGAAAACCAGGGTTCCACTGTACAAGGACCCCTATGAAAATACAGTGGACCCTCGGTTAACAAAAACTTCATCCCAGAAGCCTGCTCAAGTGCCATTACCGAACGAATTTACGTCCTTAAGAAATAATGTCACGTAGGTTAGTCTATTTCAGACCCCCAAAAATACACTTCCACATGCACTTACAATATTATACTTACATAATTGTACGATTTCCGAGGTATTCGTTAACCGAGGGTCCACTGTACATTGTCCCCAATGAAAATACATTGTCCCCAATGGAAATACAAGGACCCCAGTGAAAATACAAGGACCACAGTGAAAATACAAGGACCCCAATGGAAATACAAGGACTCTAATGGAAATACAAGGACCCCAATGGAAATACAAGGACCCCAATGGAAATACAAGGACCCCAATGGAAATACAAGGACCCCAATGGAAATACAAGGACCCCAATGAAAATACAAGGACCCCAGTGAAAATACAAGGACCCCAATGGAAATACAAGGACCCCAGTGAAAATACATGGACCCAATGGAAATACAAGGACCCCAGTGGAAATATAAGGACCCCAATGGAAATACAAGGACCCCTGTGAAAATACAAGGACCCCAATGGAACTACAAGGACCCCAATGGAAATACAAGGACCCCAATGGAAATACAAGGACCCCAATGAAAATACAGGAATCCCAATGGAAATACAAGGACCCCAATGGAAATACAAGGACCCCAATGAAAATACAGGGACCCCAAAGAAAATACAGGGACCCCAATGAAAATACAGGGACCCCAAAGAAAATACAGGGACCCCAATGAAAATACAGGGACCCGAATGGCAATACAGGGACCCCAATGAAAATACAAAGACCTCAATGGAAATACAAAGACCCCAATGGAAATACACGAACCCCAATGGAGATACAAGGACCAAAATGGGAATAAATTACTTACTTTTTTTGGGTTATCCTGGGTAACTTAGATATACTATGTAACTATGTATGACAATTGTACTTATGTGTACCCATCATTATTACAATCAAAACAATGCGTTGAACCTACTAGGGTGGTACAGCGTACCTGAGCCTCAATACTTGACTTAATGTGGTGAGATAACTAGCACTCATAGTAACTAGTCATTCTGGACTACTTTTAGTCTGCTCGGAATGCTTTGCAAAAAAACAAATCTATATGCAAAGACGCGTAATCCCAGAAATGAACCACAACCTTGTATAATTTTGGGAAATAAAAATGTTGAAACATCCAAGGGGGTCCAAAACCTCCCAGAAACTGAGAATTTTGACGTTTTTTCTGCACCAGATGATAGACTCTTCTCTACCACTTGACATGACAATGTTTGCACTTACCTATGTCGGCACTTTTATCAGGAAAAATTGTCCCAACGCAAGTTTATAATGGAACAGTTGAGAGAGAATGATGCGTAACACACTGGTGTTGTTGTTATTGTTGGGTGAGAAGGTTGTGAGGTGTGTACTACCCTCACAACAAGGTGGTGGTGTTGTTATTGTTGGGTGAGAAGGTTGTGAGGCGAGCACTATCCTCACTACCCGCACAACCCTCACTATACTACCCTCACAACAAGGTGGTGTGGGACTGGCAGGAGACCCCCTCCGTTGGATGCGCAACTTTTTACAAGGGTGAACCTTCAGAGTTGCAGTAGGTGGCACGATGTCCTCACCCCGTCCTATATACCGGGGAGTGCCCCAGTAAGTAAGTAAGTAAGTTTATTCAGATATACACAAATACAGTTACATAGATTAGCATACATAGCAGCATATGTGTAGAAAACCTAGGATAACCCAAAAAGTCAGACAGAGTGACTTATTTCCATTGGGGTGTTTGAAGCCTGGCCACTGACTGTGGGTACTACAAAGTTGTGCTCTCTTCCCCTAGTACTATGACTGCTATGGTTCCCAGCCTTGACAAAATTGGCAGCAAGATATTCTGGACACTGTTTGTGAGCAATTTTATAAACTTGATTCAACTTAAGTTGTTTTACTCTGTCTTCAATATTCAGCATATCTAATTGTTGTAATTCATCCTGGCCTACATGCTCTCTTGGGCCCAGGTCCAGGATGAATCTTATCATTTTGTTCTGGGTGATTTGCAGTTTATCTTTCAGTTTTTTTGTCAAGGCAGAGTACCGTGAAGAGCAAGCGTAGTCAATATGACATTGTATAAGGGCTAGACATAGGGTCCTGCGAGCCTCAGTAGGTAGACACTGTGCTTGTCTGTAGATGAACTTCAGTCTGGCATTCGCTTTCTTTACTTCACTATTTCCTATCAATTCTCCTGACATGTATGGGTCAAAGGGAATTCCCAGATATTTTACTGAGGAAACTGAAGTGATGGATTCCCCATTACATCGGACATTAAAATTATTTACCCTGCTCAGTTTATATTTCGTGTCAAGGAGTATGGCTTCTGTTTTCCCGAGGTGTAATGATAACTTGTTGTCTACTAACCATTTACTGGAAATAAATGGTATAAAATACCGACACAATGGAAAAATAAACACATAAGTAGTATAATGTGATCCTTTATTGACAACGTTTCGGCCACACAGTGGGCGATACATTAGTGTTAATACATTAGCTATATCTTGTGGGTCTTTACCTGATACTAACAGAGCACTGTCATCCGCATATAGTAGGAGTTTGCACTTGACACTGATGGGCATATAATTTACATAACACAGGAATAATAAGGGACCCAGAATACTACCTTGGGGAACTCCACATGCTATCTGCAGTGGTTCTGATTCTGTTTTGTTGATTTTGACAATTTGTTTCCTATTGCTAAGATAGGACTTAAACCAGTCTATGGAACCTATGACGATAGCTTGAAGTTTCTTACATAATACATTGTGGTTGACAGTATCGAAGGCATTTTGCAAGTCTAAAGTTACCATTCCTATGAAGTTCCCTATCGACATTTCAGTTCTCATGTAATCCATCAGATTAATTAGGGAGGTGTCGGTTGAGTAAGAGCTCCTATAGCCTGATTGGTAACTATGAAGAATGTTGTTGTCATTAAGATACTTAACTACTTGACAGTACACCGCAATCTCTAGAATTTTGGATATTACACTGAGTATACTAACGGGCCTATAGTTGCTGACATCAGACCTACTATTTGTCTTGAAGATAGGAGTAACTCTGGCCTCCTTGAACCCCTCTGGTACTGTATTAGTGGTGATGGACAGATTTATTATGTGAGCAATGGGGATTGCCAGTTCAGAGGCACCGTCTTTTAGGAACTTAGACGGGATGTTATCAGGGCCGGTGCTCTTAGTTGGGTTTAACCTGCTTAGTTTTTTTTGCACGAAGTCATGAGATACACTTACTAGTTGACAACTGTTTGGAGTTACCCCTTTATTGGTATAGTAAGTTTTAAACTTATCAGAGTCTGTGGTAAAGGTATTTGATGCAGCTGGTAGCTTACTTACTAGTGTTGATGCGTGGGGCACCAAGCTAGTGCTTGGTGCCCCACGTGTCTTCAAAATACTTGCCTGGGAACCAAGAATCACAGAGGCTTCCCGACGTACTGTGGATATTCGTCTCTTGCCCAGGCCCCCGCAGTAAGATAATACACTTTGCATTTCTCTTAGTATAGCTGGCCGGCGATATTCGGACGAAGGTGGGGTTATTTGAGCTGTGGGTAATAAGCGGGCGAATGCCCACTATAAGATTAAGGTCCTTCCCTACACGTGGTGTTTGGAGGGGGTTATAGCTTAGGGAATTTGGAAGACAGAGAGACATATTCTACACCATCAAGTAAGTTAAACCCCTCGTTAATCGTGCATGTAGATGGGAATTCTTTCGACTGCAGGCAGCTAGAAATTCTGTCCATAAGCCACTTGTAAGTCTGAGAGAAGTGTCTCAGAGTGTCGGTGTCAACAGTGCTTGCCAGAGGGCAGCTTACAAGGAGGCAGTCCAAAGACAAAATTTCTATAGTATTAAACCTTCTTCTCAGAAGGTGGAGGCTCTTGTGAATTTACCTTCACCTACGTCCGTAGGAGAAGTTCAGTCCTTTGTGGGGATGGTGACGTATTATTGTAAATTTATTAAGAACTTTTCTTTAATTTTGGCACCACTGTATGATTTGTTAAAAAAGGGGACTACATTTGAGTGGTCTTCAGTGGAAGAGGAAGCTGTTCAAAGGATTAAAAAACAATTAGAGTGTTCAGCTTTGTTGACTAATTTTACGCGAGAGCATCCATTAATAATTGAGGTTGATGCTTCTTCTGTGGGTGTTGGATGTGTGTTAATCCAGGTTGTAAATGGCCAGGAAAAACCTGTGTATTTTGCTAGTAAGAAACTTTCTCCAGCAGAACAGAATTATTCTCAACTTGATAAAGAAGGTCTAGCTTTGGTGTATGCTGTTAAGAAATTCAGATATTTTGTGCTAGGGAGAAAGTTTGTTGCTCTCACAGATCATAAACAATTGCTAGGGTTGTTTGGTAAAGAGAAACATATTCCAGTAAATGCAAATGCCAGAATTCAGCGTTGGGCTCTGTTATTAGCTCAGTATGATTATGAATTGTCATTCAAGGCTGGCAAGGAAAATGTTATTGCAGATGTATTTAGTAGATTACCTATTGAAGATCACAGCTTAGAGTCAGGTACACCTTCGGAATATGTGAGATTACCTGGAGTTTACCTGGAGAGAATTCCAGGGGTCAACGCCCCCGAGGCCCGGTCTGTGACCAGGCCTCATGTTGGACCAGAGCCTGATCAACCAGGCTGTTACTGCTGGCCGTACACAGTCCAACGTACGAACCACAGCCTGGCTGGTCAGGTACCGACTTTAGGTGTCTGTCCAGTGCCTGCTTGAAGACAGCCAGGGGTTTGTTGGTAATCCCCCTGATGTATGCTGGGAGGCAGTTGAACAATCTTGGGTCCCTGACACTTATTGTGTTGTCCCTCAACGTACTAGTGGCACCCCTGCTTTTCATTGGGGGGATGTTACATCGCCTGCCGAGTCTTTTGTTTTCGTACGGAGTGATTCTCGTGTGCAAGTTTGGTACTAATCCCTCGAGAATTTTCCACGTGTATATAATAATGTATCTCTCCCGCCTGCATTCTAGAGAGTACAGGTTTAGAAACTTCAAGCGTTCCCAGTAATTGAGGTGGTTTATCGCAGTTATGCGTGCCGTGAAGGTTCTCTGCACATTTTCAAGGTCAGCAATTTCACCCGCCTTGAAAGGTGCAGTTAGTGTGCAGCAATATTCCAGCCTAGAGAGAACAAGCGATCTGTAAAGTGTCAACATGGGCTTGGCATCCCTGGTTTTGAAGGTTCTCATTATCCATCCTGTCATTTTTCTAGCAGAAGCAATTGCTACGGTGTTATGGTCCTTGAAGGTGAGATCCTCTGACATGATCACTCCCAGGTCTTTGACATTAGTTTTTCGCTCTATTGTGTAGTTGGAATTAGTTTTGTACTCCGATGAGATTTTAATTTCTTCACGTTTTCCGTATATGTGTAATTGAAATTTCTCATCATTGAACTTCATATTGTTTTCTGCAGCCCATTTAAAGATTTGTTTTATGTCTGCTTGGAGTCTTGCAGTGTCTTCAACGGTGGATACTGTCATACAGATTCGGGTGTCATCTGCAAAGGAAGACACTGCACTGTGGCTTATATCCCTGTCTATGTCCGATATGAGGATGAGGAACAGGATGGGAGCGAGTACTGTGCCTTGTGGAACAGAGCTTTTCACCGTAGCTGCCTCAGACTTTACTCTGTTGACTACTACTCTTTGTGTTCTACTTGTTAGGAAATTATAGATTCATCTACCAACTTTTCCTGTTATTCCTTTATCACGCATTTTGTGTGCTATTACACCATGGTCACACTTATCAAAGGCTTTTGCAAAGTCTGTGTATATAACATCTGCATTCTGTTTGTCTTCTAGAGCATCCAGGACCTTGTCGTAGTGTTCCAGTAGTTGGGACAGACAGGAGCGGCCTGCTCTAAACCCATGCTGCCCTGGGTTGTGCAATTGATGGGTATCAAGATTTTGCTTCTTAGAACCCTTTCAAAGATTTTTATGATATGGGACGTTAGCGCTATTGGTCTGTAGTTCTTTGCTATTGCTTTACTGCCCCCTTTTTGGAGTGGGCTATGTCTGTTGTTTTTAGTAACTGCGGGACGATCCCAGTGTCCATGCTCCCTCTCCATAGGATGTTCTTGATGAACACGGAGTTCCACGAGTCTGGGCCTGGAGCGGAGTGCATGGGCATGTCATTTATTGCCTTTTCGAAGTCATTTGGCATCGGGGTGATGTCAGATACGCATGCGTCTGTCAAGTTCTGTGGCACTCTCATAAAAAATTCATTTACGTCTTCGATTTTCAGTCTGGTTAGCGGCTCGTTAAAAACTGAGTCATACTGGGACTTAAGTAACTCTCTCATTTCCTTGCTGTCATCTGTGTAGGACCCATCCCGTTTAAGTAGGGGCCCAATACTGGTTGTTGTTCTCGACTTTGATTTGGCATAAGAAAAGAAATACTTTGGGTTTCTTTCAATTTCATTCATGACTTTTAGTTCTTCCCATGTTTCTTGATTCCTGTAAGATTCCTTTAGTTTTAATTCGATGTTTGCTATTTCTCTGACTAGTGTCTCCCTTCGTATTTCAGATATATTGGTCTCTTGTAGCCGTTCCGTTATTCTTTGCCTTCACCTGTATAGGGAGCGCCTCTCTCTTTCTAGTTTGCATCTTCTCCTCCTTTTCCTTAAGGGAATTTGCCTTGAGCAAACCTCAAGTGCCACAGAGTTAATTTGTTCTAGACATAGGTTAGGATCCGTGATGCTTAGGTAATCTTCCCAGTTTATATCATTTAGGAGTTGGTTTACTTGGTCCCACCTTATGTTTTTGTTATTGAAGTTGAATTTGGAGAAGGCTCCCTCGCGACTGATCACATTGTTGTTCACTTTTATTCATCTCTGAAGTGTTGTTTGAACAAGTTCACTGTTAAGTTTGACTAAAGTGTTCTTAGTGAATTGTTTGAGTAATTGTTCTGATTAAAATTACCTTCTTTTGCTTGAAATTAAGAGTAAGAGTGTTCAAACTAGTTAAATTCTAATATCCTTACTTTTCTTGTGTTGAAAATTTATTTTTCAACAGTACAATTTGTTTAATATTTCCTGCAACTGATTTTGTGCAATTCTCCTTTTATTGTGCCTTGTTTTATCAGATTGTTTCTCTTTGCATAAGAATTATTGATTTTTTATTTCACTATTTTTGCATTGATTTATTATTTTCTTGTTGCATTTCTTTGTTGAAATTGAAAGTAAAGACAACTCACCTTGCAGTTAATTCAACTTAAAGTAAGACTTCTTGAATATTAATGTGTTACCCTTCTTGCTAAGTCAATTTTCAGTGAGTTTTCTTTGCTTTAAGTGTATCTCTCATTCTCACGTTAGGCGTAGATGGCGGAGCAGGTACGGCTGGGTTCTCCTCACTCAATATACTATCTACATTACCATCCGTCCCGAGTGTTTATCTTTAACCATTAATACTCCCCGATACCCATACGACATTAGAAGTGATCAAGGTCCCAGGACCGAAACATTTTGTAATAAATATGTGCAAGTAGCCAGCGGGACCAGTGGCTTCCGCGCTGGCCTAGAGTTTTACGACTCACTCGCCACGAGTTCAAACCCCGCCCATGGTATGGTAAGGAGCCATTGAAAATAACAGAAAATAAAGCCCTGAAAATTAATCTGGTCTGTCCTGTAACTACAAAAATGCTTAATATGGGGAAAGAATTAGGTGTATCTAGTGTCGCTGATAGAATACGTGAAATCAGTATCATAATAGGCTTGAAGCTGCTGCCTGATCAAAACAATGTTGTCTCTAAAGAATTACTAGAACATATAATTCATAGGACAAGAGAACCAAGATGGATTCCAATAACATCCACACGTAACAATGTTTGGATTATATCAACTGGTAATGTTAGGAAACAAAAGCATTTCCCGCCACCCTGGTAGATAACAGCTTTTAATATCACTATGCCCACCTATCCTCCCAAGAAACTAATGCACATTCCCCAACCTAAATTACTTTCTAAAGAGCGTGATGTGCAACATACACGACCTTAGGACAGTTAGTTTAATATCTTTATTATGCACCCCATACCCATCCTGTGGACGGTAGTCAAAGGATATTCAGAGGTACATAATAGGTCCAGGGACTGGACCCCGACCTTGGGACAAAGAATACTATCACCCAAACTCTCTACGCTGATGGCTTCCTTAACCCTGACAGAGGGAGGCGTAAACTCCTGTTATTGTAAACCAGACTGAAGGTATCATAGAGGTGTATTAGAATTAATTACTAGGCTTCTACCTTACAAACTGATTTATTTACCATGCTTCTTGCTCTCAAGAGTGTGGAAACTGCGACTACACATAGTGTAATTGTAACTGACTTTCCTCATTCTTTGTTCTAAATAACCTGAGACTTAAAAGTAACATTATGGCGTATGAAGCTACGCACAGATATACTCAAAAAATTAAGAAAGGGATTACAGCTCAGCTTTTGTGGATTCCCTCTCACCACCTCAATTACTGGGAACGCTTGAAGTTCCTAAACCTGTACTCCCTGGAACGCAGGCGGGAGAGATACATTATTAAATACACTTGGAAAATCCTAGAGGGATTAGTACCAAACTTGCACACGAGAGTCACTCCCTACGAAAGCAAAAGACTCGGCAGACGATGTAACATCCCCCCAATGAAAAGCAGGGGTGCCACTAGCACGTTGAGAGACAACACAATAAATGTCAGGGGCCCAAGACTGTTCAACTGCCTCCCATCATACATAAGGGGGATTACCAATAGACCCCTGGCTGTCTTCAAGCAGGCACTGGACAGGCACCTAAAGACGGTGCCTGACCAGCCAGGCTGTGGTTCGTACGTTGGACTGCATGCGGCCAGCAGTAACAGCCTGGTTGATCAGGCTCTGATCAAACATGAGGCCTGGTCACAGACCGGGCCGCAGAGGCGTTGACCCCTGGAACTCTCTCCAGGTAAACTCCAGGTAGGCCACCAGAAACATGACAAAGTTGATGAATTGGCAAAACAAGCATTATATAAAGAGAATGTTGAGTATAATTTTCTTCTCAAACACAAGTTTACTAAACGATGTCAGTAAGGAACTAGCAGATCCACTACCATCATAATGAAATGTGGCAAGTTAAACACTTATATTAAACAAGTAAGAAAGTTAGTAGACTGCATGATAATGTTACTGCTAGACTTAGGCTAGACTATGAGTATCTTTAGCAGTATGGCTTCAATGTTAGTAACATGAAATGAAGAGTGTGTGGACAGAGAAAGGGCCTCTTGGTGGATCAGGGTCTGATCAACCAGGCTGTTACTACTGGCCGCACGCAAACTGACGTACGAACCACAGCCCGGTTGGTCAGGCACCGACTTTAGGTGCCTGTCCAGTGCCTGCTTGAAGACAGCCAGGGGTCTATTGGTAATCCCCCTTATGTATGCTGGGAGACAGTTGAAGAGTCTTGGGCCCCGGACACTTATTGTGTTGTCTCTCAATGTGCTCGTGGCACCCCTGCTTTTCATTGGGGGAATGATCTTCGTGTGCAAGTTTGGTACTAATCCCTCGAGGATTTTCCAAGTGTATATTATCATGTATCTCTCTCGCCTGGGCTCCAGGGAATACAGATCAAGGACCTTCAACCGTTCCCAGTAATTTAGGTGCCTTATCGTACTTATGTGTGCTGTGAAAGTTCTTCGTACACTCTCCAGGTCAGCAATTATCCCAGCCTTGAAGGGGGAAGTTAGTGTACAGCAGTATTCCAGCCTAGAGAGAACAAGCGATTTGAAGAGAACTATCATGGGCTTTGCGTCCCTAGTTTTGAAGATTTTCATTATCCATCCCATCATTTTCCTATCAGATGCGGTAGATACATTGTTGTGGTCTTTGAAGGCGAGATCCTCTGACATTATCACTCCCAGGTCCTTCACATTAGTTTTTCGCTCTATTGTATGGTTAGAATTTGATGTATACCCTGATACAGTTTTAATTTCCTCAAGTTTTCCATATCTTAGTAGTTGAAATTTCTCTTCATTGAACTTCATATTGTTTTGAATGGCCCATTTGAAGATTTGGTTGATGTCCGCTTGGAGTCTTGCAGTGTCTTCGATGGAAGTCACTGTCCTGACAATTTGGGTGTCATCTGCAAAGGAAGACATGGAGCTATGGCTTACATCTCTGTCTATGTCAGATATGAGGATGAGGAATAGAATGGGAGCGAGTACTGTGCCTTGTGGAACTGAGCTTTTCACTAAAGCTGCCTCAGACTTTACTCTGTTCAATATTACTCTTTGTGTTCTATTTGTCAGGAGATTATAGATCCATCTACCAACTTTTCCTGTTATTCATTTATCACTCATATTGTGTGCTATTACACTATGGTCACACTTGTCGAAAGCTTTTGCAAAGTCTGTGTATACTACATCTGTATTTTGTTTATCCTCTACAGCATCCAGGACCTTGTCATAGTGGTCTAGTAGCTGGGACAGGCAGGAGCGACCTGCTCTAAACATGTGTTGCCCTGGGTTATGTAACTGATGGGTATCTAGGTGGTTGGCGATCTTGCTTCTTAGAACCCTCTCAAAGATTTTTATGATATGTGATGTTAGTGCTATCGGTCTGTAGTTCTTTGCAACTGCTTTACTGCCACCTTTGTGGAGTGGGGCTATGTCTGTTGTTTTTAGTGAGAGTGGGATGACCCCTGTGTCCATGCTCCCTCTCCATAGAATGCTGAAGGCACGTGACAGGGGCTTCTTGCAGTTCTTGATGAACACGGAGTTCCATGAGTCTGGGCCTGGGGCAGAGTGCATGGGCATGTCATTTATTGCCTTTCCAAAATCTTGTTGAGTTAGGATAACATCCGAGATTATTTGAGATGACCAAATTGTGGGTCTCGTTCATAAAAAAATCATTTGGATTGTAGACCCTTAGTCTGGACAGCAGCTCGCTGAACACTGAGTCGTATTGGGACTTTAATATCTCACTCATTCCTTGGCTGTCATCTGTGTATGTCCCATCCTGCCTAAGCAGAGGCCCAATACTGGATGTTGTTTTTCCCTTAGATTTGGCATAAGAGAAAAAGTATTTTTTTTAATATCCTTTATGGCTTTTAAGCTCTTCCTGCGATTCTTGTCTCCTATAAGATTCCTTCAGCTTAAGTTCAATATTTGCAATTTCATTAACCAGTGCCTCTCTACGTATTTCAGATATATTGGCCCCTCTCAGCAGCTCTTTGACTCTTTGCCTTTGCCTCTATAGGGAGCGTCTCTCTCTTTCTAGTTTACATCTTCTCTTTCTTTTTCTTAATGGAATGTGTCTTGAGCAAATCTCAAGAACCACAGAGTTCACTTTTTCTTGGCAACTGTTCGTATCCTTGTTGTTTAGAATATCTTCCCAGCATGTTTCATTTAGGACATAGTTGACATGATCCCATTGTATGTTTTTGTTATTGAAATTGAATTTTGTGAAGAGACCTTAATGACTGATCATATTTTGCTGGTCAGGAGCCTTATGCATATATGTCTGTTCCTCTATTATGTTGTGAACTGAGTGTATTGTCTTTGATACGGTTATATTACGTATCAGATCGTCGTTGTTAGTGAAGATGAGGTCCAGCGTATTTTCTAGTCTTGTAGGTTCTAATATTTGCTGGTTTAAGGTGAATTTGGTGCAGAGATTTAATAGTTCGTGTGTGTGTGAATTTTCATCTGAGCTGCCTCCTGGGGTGATCTCTGCTAAAACATTGTTTGCTATACTCCTCCTTACTAAAAAATCCGGGACAAAGGAATTAATGTACAATTGCTATGGATCCCATCACACATTGGATTACTCCTTCATGGTAAAGTTGATATGTTAGCCAAAAAGAGTACCCAGAAGGAGAATGTAGAATATAACTTTGGTATATCTGTGTCTAGCATTAGGAATAATATTAGGAGAGAAGTAAATAATGGAAATGATTGCTATAGGAATGCAGTTAGAAGCCTGAGAAGATATATAACCCACTATGATAACATGAACGTAGATAAGTATGTTTATGGAGCAACTGACTGATGTTGTAGTGGCCAGGCTTAGGCTTGGTTACAAGTACTTCTGACAGTTTGGGAGACACACAGATGATTATCAAACTAAATGCAAATTATGTGATCAGGCATATGGTCACTGTCTTGAACACTATGTACTTAATTGTGCACTTATTGAGGAATATAGAGATAGACAGTATAATAACCTATGTGACATGTCAAGATATCTTATTCATGAAATAAGAAACCAATTGTACTAAGCAAATTTCCTTAATTTACTTGTAACAGATAATTGAAATGTAGATATAAACCCAAATGTACAATTGTTAACCCCTTTGGGGCCTAGTGCCTAGGCCTTTTGTGTATCCATATGCTCTTGCGCTACCGTCCACAGGATGGATATGGGATGCACAATATACTAGCCACTTCGGTGGCAAAATCTAAATCTCCATTTTAGGTGTCTCAAGTTGAAATCTAGTAGTAAGATGTTTAGGGCAGGAGTTGGGAGATTTTCCAGACAGTGGTCCAATTTCAAAAGCTGCTCCTGGAATTGCTGGGAAGTTGCGTCTGGAGGCTTGTATACCACCACAATGACCAGGTTTTGGTTTTCAATCTTTACCCCCAAAACTTCAACTACATCATTTGAGGTGTTTAGCAGTTCTGAGCAAATGAGTGACTCTGTGACGTACAGCCCCCTTGTTGCCTGTTTAGTCTGTCACGTCTGAATAGGTTATAACATGGGATCCATATTTCGTTGTCATAATGATCCTTTATGTGGGTCTCTGTGAATGCTGCAAACATTGCATTTGACTCCGTGAGCAGTCCCTTGATGTAAGGAATTTTATTGTTTTTTGACCGATATAGACCGTGTATGTTTGCAAAGACAAATGTCGTTATATTGGTGGAATTTAGGGGGTTTTATTTGCTGGCTCTAATATCTGTTGTTCTGGAGTGGAGGCCAATGACTGTGCCTCTGCTCCAGCAGTGTTTTCAGTTGGTGTAAGATTGCTGTCCTTTCTTGCCAGTCTTTTCTCCCTCCTGGCTCTAAAAAAACTCTTTCCCTGGAGAGGTTATGGCTCTCCTCTTTTGTTTGCCATAGTCTGGCTGGTCTGTGTCTTCTTGTCCCCTTGAGATGATGTGCCTGGCAGTATGGGTTGTAGCATTTTCTTTCATGGAGTGACGAGTGACACATTTCTGGGTGAAATAAGTTACAAGAGGGGAAGTTGCACTCTCCTGTTCTCATGTGGGTGCGGCATTTTTTGGGATGATCAAAGGTACATGTCCCACCTGTTTTACCAGATATACCATGCCTGAAGATACCCAAGGCATAGAATCTGCATAGACTGGAATTCTGTTTGCTAGGATTTAATGTAGCTGCGTTCGGTGCTGGTGCATTTTTTTCTGTTTCCTGCCTATCTATCCCCCCTGTATGGACATCAGTGCTTCTACCAGGTTTTTGCTGGTAATGTGTCGACACTGTTCCCTGAGGCATCATCCCCTTTTGTTCCATCTCCATCAGTTAGTTAGTTTGATATCTTTATTATGCACCCCATACCCATCATGTGGGCGGTAGTCAAAAGATTACAGAGGTAAAAATGGGTCCAGGGACTGACCTCCATCTCCATCAGTATCGCTATTTTGTACCTCTGTGAATTGAATAGCGTTGTCTTTAATTGTTTCATCACCAGGGCCAATATCTTCTTTTGGTTCACTGTCCTGGAGGACAACACTAGCACCCTCAGGAGCACTGTCCTCCAGGACAACACTAGCACCCTTAGGAGCACTGTCCTCCAGGACAACACGAGCACCCTCAGGAGCACTGTCCTCCAGGACAACACTAGCACCCTTAGGAGCACTGTCCTCCAGGACAACACTAGCACCCTTAGGAGCACTGTCCTCCAGGACAACACTAGCACCCTTAGGAGCACTGTCCTCCAGGACAACACTAGCACCCTCAGGAGCATTGTATTACAATATTACAATATTGCAACATTAGTTACGAGAGCTATGGCAAATCCGATTACTCGGCCTGTTATTCTATGGGAATCTGCTCTCATAACCAATAATGCAATACCGTAATAGAATAATAAAGGGTTTTTTGTCCGAGGTAAAAAAATACAGACACAATAGATCAAATATATATATATTTTCTACTAGTAAAATATTATATAAATAGTACAATAATCTGTACAATAAAATATAAAGCAAGAGTATGATCTTTGTACATAAGCGTATTATAATTTGTACTAAGGTATAACAAAACACATTGTTAAGTCTCACGACTAACCAGTCAAATCACACGACATTCTAATATTACAAGACCTGACAAACTGTCACACGACATAACCATAAACTATCATTTCTTAGTGTCACGATACACAAAGTTATGACACTCACTTCTCTTTCCGTGCCACAAGGCACCCTTGTCTCTGTGTTATAACCCACCTACTCTCCGTGTCACAAGACACCCTTGTCTCTGAAATTATAACACACTTTCTCAACCGTGTCACACACACGACACCCTTGTCCGTGTCACTAGACACACCGTCTCTCCGTGTCACAAGACACCCTGTTCTCCGTGTTATAACTCTCCTTCTCATCCGTGTCACAAGACACCCTTTTTCTACGAGTTATAACACTCATTCTCGTCCGTGTCACAAGACACCCTTTTCTCTGTGTCAAACTCTGTCACAGTGACACCCGTCGAAAGGCCATACTGTCCAGCAGACCAGATGAAGCCAGACCAGCAGGTAAGTCGATGTAAGGCCAGCAGAAACCAAGTCGATGTGAGGCCAGCAGTAAACTAAGTCCAGTCGTTGTGCCAGCAGGAAACTAAGTCCAGCTGGAGTAACTTAGTGAGGCAGTCAGGTAACTCTGAGGCCGTCAAACTGTGGACTCAGTGAAGCCGTAGAATACTGGAAACTGAGTAGTAAGCAAGCTGTAATACCACTACTCAGTGCAGTCGTGTATCATACTACAGGAGAGTAGTAAGGCCAGATACCACGCTGCTCAGTCGTCGTGGATCATACTGCTTTATGTCAGGTCTCCACCCCTGACATAAACTATGGTGACGCCACACCGGGCGCTGCAGCCCAGTAATACTGGACGGCAGTGCCCAACTGGTCCGTCAACCATTCAACCAATTATGTTGTTCAGGGGTTCGCAACACCCCACCACAAGATAACCGGTAGCATATAAAACATGGACAACAACCTCCGGACAAAACATCCCGACAGGCCCCCATATATTACAATATTGCAACATTAGTTACGAGAGCTATGGCAAATCCGATTACTGCCTGTTATTCTATGGAATCTGCTCTCATAACCAATAATGCAATACCGTAATAGAATAATAAAGGGTTTTTTGTCCGAGGTAAAAATACAGACACAATAGATCAAATATATATATTTTCTATAGTAAAATATTATATAAATAGTACAATAATCTGTACAATAAAATATAAAGCAAGAGTATGATCTTTGTACATAAGCGTATTATAATTTGTACTAAGGTATAACAAAACACATTGTTAAGTCTCACGACTAACCAGTCAAATCACACGACATTCTAATATTACAAGACCTGACAAACTGTCACACGACATAACCATAAACTATCATTTCTTAGTGTCACGATACACAAAGTTATGACACTCACTTCTTTCCGTGCCACAAGGCACCTTTGTCTCTGTGTTATAACCCACCTACTTCCGTGTCACAAGACACCCTTGTCTCTGAAATTATAACACACTTTCTAACCGTGTCACACACAGATACCCTTGTCCGTGCCACTAGACACACCGTCTCTCCGTGTCACAAGACACCTGTTCTCCGTGTTATAACTCTCCTTCTCATCCGTGTCACAAGACACCCTTTTCTACGAGTTATAACACTCATTCTCGTCCGTGTCACAAGACACCCTTTCTCTGTGTCAAACTCTGTCACAGTGACACCCGTCGAAAGGCCATACTGTCCAGCAGACCAGATGAAGCCAGACCAGCAGGTAAGTCGATGTAAGGCCAGCAGAAACCAAGTCGATGTGGAGGCCAGCAGTAAACTAAGTCCAGTCGTTGTGCCAGCAGGAAACTAAGTCCAGCTGGAGTAACTTAGTGAGGCAGTCAGGTAACTCTGAGGCCGTCAAACTGTGGACTCAGTGAAGCCGTAGTGAATACTGGAAACTGAGTAGTGCAAGTTGTAATACCATACTCAGTGCGTCGTGCATCATACTACAGGAGAGTAGAAAGGGCCCTAGATACCACGCTGCTCAGTCGTCGTGGATCATACTGCTTTATGTCAGGTTCCACCCTGACATAAACTATGGTGACACACACGGGCGCTGCAGCCCAGTAATACTGGACGTGCAGTGCCCAACTGGTCCGTCAACCATTCAACCCAATTATGTTGTTCAGGGTTCGCAACACACCCCATACCCATCATGTGGGCGGTAGTCAAAAGATTACAGAGGTACATAATGGGTCCAGGGACTGGGCCTCCATCTCCATCAGTATCGCTATTTTGTACCTCTGTGAATTGAATAGCGTTGTCTTTAATTGTTTCATCACCAGGGCCAATATCTTTTTGGTTCACTGTCCTGGAGGACAACACTAGCACCCTCAGGAGCACTGTCCTCCAGGACAACACTAGCACCCTTAGAGCACTGTCCTCCAGGACAACACGAGCACCCTCAGGAGCACTGTCCTCCAGGACAACACTAGCACCCTTAGGAGCACTGTCCTCCAGGACAACACTAGCACCCTTAGGAGCACTGTCCTCCAGGACAACACTAGCACCCTTAGGAGCACTAGGTCCTCCAGGACAACTACTAGCACCCTCAGGAGCATTGTTCTCCAGGACAACACGAGCACCCTCAGGAGCACTGTCCTCCAGGACAACACTAGCACCCTTAGGGAGCACTGTCGTCCAAGACAACACTAGTACCCTTTAGGAGCATCTGTTCTCCAGGACAACACTAGCACCTCAGGAGCACTCGTCCAAGACAGCCCCGTCCAAACCCCTCATCTTATCTTCCCAGCTGTCATACTATGCTGACATGTCTTTCAAGAAGGATCTTTTATTGGTGTTCTTGTCTTTTAATATAGATGCAATTCCTCATACGGGTGTATCTCGTTTGGACAGACCCAAAACATCTCTCTGAGTTTATGTCAAGGTGGTCACTGGTTGAAAATCCCTGCATATACCATGGGGATCATTGACACAGAGATTGCAGCAATCCAGGCCTGTTTTCGTCCCTTACCCTTTCACAGACTACACAGATCTTCATGGTGGTGGTCATGGTGGTGGTCATGGTGGTGGTCATCTTACAGCACTTGACCACTCTCCTAGCTAGCTAGTCTATAATTTCTCGAAGTATTTAGTTGTCTTTAACAATTCTGATTTTGGTGCGAGGATAGGCTTTATATAAAAGATTTTATATGAACATATATATATATATATATATATATATATATATATATATATATATATATATATATATATATATATATTTTTTTTATTAATACATCGGCTGATTCTACTCAAAGCAGGTGGCCCGAAAAGAAAAACTTTCATCATCATTCACTCTATCACTGTCTTGCCAGAAGGGTGCTTTACACTACAGTTATAAAATTTGCAACATTAACACCCTCCTTCAGAGTGCAGACCCCTGTACTTCCCATCTCCAGAACTCAAGTCCGGCCTGCCGGTTCCCTGAATCCCTTCATAAATGTTACTTTGCTCACACTCCAACAGCACGTCAAGTATTAAAACCATATGCTCTCCATTCACTCCTATCAAATACGCTCACATGCTTGCTGAAAGTCCAAGCCCTCGCACACAAAACTTCCTTACCTCCCTCCAACCTTTCCTAGGCCACCCTACCCCGCCTTCCTCCACTACGATTTATACACTCGAAGTCACCTGTCTCGTTCCATTCTCACATGTCCAAACCACCTCAAAAACCCCTCCTCAGCTTTTCCTGACAATCAGTTTTGTAATCCCACCTCCTCCAATTTTCCAAACTCGAATTTTCTGCATTATATTCACACCACACATTGACCCTCAGACATGACACTCCACTGCCTCCAGCCTTTTCTCCTGTGCAACATTCATCACCCATGTTTCACACCATATAAGAGCTTTGGGTAAAACCCTATACTCACACTCCTTTACTTCCATGGACAAGGTCTTGTCTTCACAGACTCGAAGTGCTCAACTCATCTTTTCCTCAATTCATGATTCACCCATCCTTCATAGACCCATCTGCACATGTCCACTCCCAAATATCTGAATACATTCACCTCCTCCATACTCTCCCCCTCCAATCTGATATCCAATCTTTTCACCATTCTTTTTGTTATCCTCATCACCTTACTTTTTCCTATATTCACTTTCAATTTTCTTCTTTACACACCCTACCAAATTCATCCACCAACCTCTGCAACTTCTTCAGAATCTCCCAAAGACAGTGTCATCAGCAAAAAGCAACGTGACAACTCCACTTTGTATTTGCTTCTTTATCTTTCCAACACTTTGCAAGACCCTCGCATTCACTTTCTTACCCCCATCTATAAATATTGAACAACCACGGTGACATCACACATCCTGTCAAGGCCCACTTTTACTGGGAAATAGTCCCCTTCCCTCCTACACACTCTAACCGAGCCTTATCCCATAACAACTCTTCACTGCTTTCAGTAACCTTCCTCCTATTCCATACACCTGCAACTCTGCCACTTTGCCCCCTATCTACCCTATCATAGCCTTTTCCAAACCATAAACAAAAACATCTTTCCCTTATCCAAATACTGTTCACCTATATGTTTCACTGTAAACACTTTCACACACCCCCTACCTTCCTAAAGCCCCTTGTTCATCTGCTATCATGCTTTCTGTTTTACCTTAATTCTTTCAATAATAACTCTACCATACACTTTACCAGGTACACTCAACAGACTTATTCCCCTAAAATTTTTTTGCACTCCTTTTGTCCCCTTTGCCTTTATACAAAGGAACAATACACGCTCTCTGCCAATCCCTAGGTCCCTACCCTTTCCATACATTTATTAAATAATAGCACCAACCACTCCAAAATTATATCCCACCTGCTTTTAACATTTCTATCTTTATCCCATCAATCCCAGCTGCCTTACCCCTTTCATTCTACCCACTGCCTCACGAACTTCCCCTACACTACAACTGGCCTTCCACAAGATGTTATTCCCCCTTTGCCCTACACACGAAATCACAGCTTCCCTGTCTTCATCAACATTTAACAACTCCTCAAAATATTCCCTCCATCTTCCCCGATACCTCTAACTCTCCATTTAATAACCTCCTCTCCTATTTTTAACTGTCAAATCCATTTGTTCTCTAGGCTTCCTCCAGGTATATATATATATATATATATATATATATATATATATATATATATATATATATATATATATATATATATATATATATATATATATATATATATATATATATATATATATATATATATATATATATATATATATATATATATATATATATATATATATATATATATATATATATATATATATATATATATATATATATATATATATATATATATAGTAGGTTGGTAGACAGCAACCACCCAGGGAGGTATACTGTCCTGCCAGGTGACTGTGAAACAGAAACCTGAAACTGTTTTACATGATGGTAGGATTGCTTGTGTCTTTTTCTGTCTCATAAACACGCTGGATAACAGGTATATCTAGCTACTCTACTTACACTTTAGGTCACACTACACTGGCATACATGCATATATATACATACACACATCTAGGTTTTTCTTCTTTTCTTAATAGCTCTTTGTTCCTTTTATTTTCTCTATTGTCCATGGGGAAGTGGAAAAGAATCTTTCCTCCGTAAGCAATGCGTGTCGTATGAGGCGACTAAGATGCCGGAGCAATGGGCTAGTAACCCTTCTCCTGTACAAATCTACTAAAAACGAGAAGAAGAAAAACTTTATAAAACTGGTTGTCTGAATGTGCGTGGATGAAAAGTGGATGATAAGAAAGAGATGATTGCTGATGTTATGAATGAAAAGAAGTTGGATGTCCTGGCCCTAAGCGAAACAAAGCTGAAGGGGGTAGGCGAGTTTCAGTGGGGAGAAATAAATGGGATTAAGTCAGGAGTATCTGAGAGAGTTAGAGCTAAGGAAGGGTAGCAATAATGTTGAAGGATCAGTTATGGAAGGAAAAGAGGGAATATAAATGTGTAAATTCAAGGATTATGTGGATTAAAATAAGGGTCGGATGCGAAAGTGGGTCATAATAAGCGTGTATGCACCTGGAGAAGAGAGGAGGTAGAGGAGAGAGAGAGATTTTGGGAGATGTTAAGCTGAATGTATAGGAACTTTTGAACCAAATGAGAGATAATTGTGGTAGGGGACCTAAATGCTAAAGTGGGAGAAACATGCAGAGAGGGTGTAGTAGGTAAGTTTGGGGTGCCAGGTGTAAATGATAATGGGAGCCCTTGATTGAACTTTGTATAGAAAGGGGTTTAGTTATAGGTAATACATATTTTAAGAAAAAGAGGATAAATAAGTATACAAGATATGATGTAGGCGTAATGACAGTAGTTTGTTGGACTATGTATTGATAGATAAAAGACTGTTGAGTAGACTTCAGGATGTACATGTTTATAGAGGGCTACAGATATATCAGATCACTTTTTAGTTATAGCTACAGTGGGAGTAAAAGGTAGATGGGATACAAGGAAAATAGAATCAGTAAGTAAAAGAGAGGTGAAGGTTTATAAACTAAAAGAGGAGGCAGTTAGGGTAAGATATAAACAACTATTGGAGGATAGATGGGCTAGTGAGAGTGTAGGCAATGGGGTCGAAAATGTATGGGGTAGATTTAAAAATGTAGTGTTAGAGTGTTCAGCAGAAGTTTTGGTTACAGGCGAGTGGGTGCGGGAGGAAGAGGAGCGATTGGTGGAATGATGATGTAAAGAGAGTAGTAAGGAGAAAAGTTAGCATATGAGAGGTTTTACAAAGTAGAAGTGATGCAAGGAGGGAAGAGTATATGGAGAGAAAAAGAGAGGTTAAAAGAGTGGTGAAGCAATGTAAAAGAGAGCAGATGAGAGAGTGGGTGAGATGTTATCAGCAAATTTTGTTGAAAATAAGAAAAAGTTTTGGAATGAGATTAATAAGTTGAGGAAGCCTAGAGAACAAATGGATTTGACAGTTAAAAATAGGAGAGGAGAGTTATTAAATGTTGATGAAGACAGGGAAGCTGTGATTTCGTTTTAGGGCAGGAGGAATAACATCTTGTAGGATGTGGAAGAGCCAGTTGTGGGTGTAGGGAAGTTCGTGAGGCAGTGGGTAGAATGAAAGGGGTAAGGCAGCTGGGATTGATGGGATAAAGATAGAAATGTTAAAAGCAGGTGGGGATATAATTTTGGAGTGGTTGGTGCTATTATTTAATAAATGTATGGAAGAGGGTAAGGTACCTAGGGATTGGCAGAGAGCGTGTATTGTTCCTTTGTATAAAGGCAAAGGGGACAAAAGAGAGTGCAAAAATTATAGGGGAATAAGTCTGTTGAGTGTACCTGGTAAAGTGTATGGTAGAGTTATTATTGAAAGAATTAAGAGTAAAACAGAAAGCAGGATAGCAGATGAACAAGGGGCTTTAGGAAAGGTAGAGGGTGTGTAGACCAAGTGTTTACAGTGAAACATATAGGTGAACAGTATTTGGATAAGGGTAAAGATGTTTTTGTGGCATTTATGGATTTGGAAAAGGCGTATGATAGGGTAGATAGGGGGGCAATGTGGCAGATGTTGCAGGTGTATGGAATAAGAGGAAGGTTACTGAAAGCAGTGAAGAGTTTTTATGAGGATAGTGAGGCTCAGGTTAGAGTGTGTAGGAGGAAGGGACTATTTCCCAGTAAAAGTGGGCCTTAGACAAGGATGTGTGATGTCACCGTGGTTGTTCAATATATTTATAGATGGGGTTGTAAGAGAAGTGAATGTGAGGGTCTTGGCAAGAGGTGTTGGGCTAAAAGATAAAGAAGCAAATACAAAGTGGGAGTTGTCACAGTTGCTTTTGCTGATGACACTGTGCTTTTGGGAGATTCTGAAGAGAAGCTGCAGAGGTTGGTGGATGAATTTGGTAGGGTGTGTAAAGAAGAAAATTGAAAGTGAATATAGGAAAGAGTAAGGTGATGAGGATAACAAAAGAATAGGTGACGAAAGATTGGATATCAGATTGGAGGGAGAGAGTATGGAGGAGGTGAATGTATTCAGATATTTGGGAGTGGACATGTCGGCGGATGGGTCTATGAAGGATGAGGTGAATCATAGAATTGATGAGGGAAAAGGGTGAGTGGAGCACTTCGGAGTCTGTGGAGACAAAGAACCTTGTCCATGGAAGTAAAGAGGGAATGTATGAGAGTATAGTTATACCAACGCTCTTATATGGGTGTGAAGCATGGGTGATGAATGTTGCAACGAGGAGAAGCCTGGAGGCAGTGGAGATGTCATGTCTGAGGTCAATGTGTGGTGTGAATATAATGCAGAGAATTCGGAGTTTGGAAATTAGGAGGAGGTGCGGATTACCAAACGATTGTCCAGAGAGCTGAGGAGGGTTGTTGAGGTGGTTTGGACATGTAGAGAGAATGGAACGAGACAGAGTGACTTCGAGAGTGTATAAATCTGTAGTGGAGGAAGGCGGGGTAGGGTCGGCCTAGGAAAGGTTGGAGGAGGGTAAAGGAAGTTTTGTGTGCGAGGGCTTGGATTTCCAGCAAGCATGTGTGAGCGTATTTGATAGGAGTGAATGGAGGCATATGGTTTTTAATACTTGACGTGCTGTTGGAGTGTGAGCAAAGTAACATTTATGAAGGATTCAGGAAACGGCAGGCCGGACTTGAGTTCTGGAGATGGGAAGTACAGTGCCGGCACTCTGAAGGAGGGTGTAAATGTTGCAGTTTTATAACTGTAGTGTAAAGCACCCTTCTGGCAAGACAGTGATGGAGTGAATGATGATGAAAGTTTTTCTTTTTCGGGCCACCCTGCCTTGGTGGGAATCGGCCGATGTGTTAATAAAAAAACATCTTCGACCCCATTGCCTACACTCTCACTAGCTAATAATTGTGACACGCAAATCAAAATTATTATAATCATAAATAAGCACTAAACCCATAAGGGTAGGCTAATCAAAAAAAGAATAAAAGGAGTCTCACCTGCAGTCACCACTTTTGTATTCACAATTATTATTATTATATTATAATCAAACCCTAGCGCTGGGGGGTCATAAAGCACTGCAGGGTAGGAATTACTGCAGGATCATAAAACAGCTGGGATGGAGAGGAGAACAGAGGTAGAAATATAAAGGGCTATGAGGAGTGATAATGGAAGTAGTATTGCCAAAAGTTTGTCTAGTAAATCAGTCGCTGTCAAAAGTCTAAGGGAATCAGAGTCAAAGGTGAGGCCGTCAGCGAGGAGGGAAGATAAAGTAAGGGTGTTAGGGCGGTGATGACATCAGAGGTAAATTCTGCATGTTCGTTCATAGACAGTACAGTCCAATAGAAATGGTAAACCAAAATTGGAACTTGACAATTCTCACAGAGTGGAACAGGGCACCTCTCCATGAGACACCCATAAGTAAGCCGAGTGTGCCTGATGCGAAAATGGGAGAGCGTAGTCTCCTAACCTCAGTATCGATGACAAGATGGCCAGAAACCTACACTTGGTTTGATAGAATGTAATTTGTCGTGTCATATTGGCCAACATTGTTGCCAGCGGTTGCAAAGGTTAGAGATTACAGCAAAATAGTCTGTGAATGGAACACCTCTGTATGAAACTGGGAGGTCATGTACCGCTGATGATGCAGTAGTGTTTGCCTGTTCATTGCCCTGAACGTCAACATGACCGGGGACCCAACAGAAAATTATATTTGTTTTTGCTAGAAATGCAACGTAATCAAAGTTGTATATAAAGAACCAGGTTATGAGGTGAATCAAATTTTTCAATAGCTTGCAAAGCACTAAGGGAGTCTGAGACTACTACAAATGGTGAGACAGGCATAGATGCAATACGTATAACTGCTGCATACAATTCAGCTGTAAAAATCCCAGCCGATTCTAATAAATGCCTTCGCACTACACTGTCCAGAAACACTGCTGCGAACCCGACACCGTCAAAGGATTTAGAATCATCAGTGTACACTATGACGGCATGAGAATGAGACCAGAATTAAGAAAAAGAGAGCAAGAAGCAACTGTAGGTATTTGGGCTTTCTCACATGGCAGTGGGGAAGAACAGACATGAACTGTCAGAACCACCCAAGGGGACTGGGAAAAGTTAGATGCTACATGAACATATAAAGGCAGTAACTGAAGAGAAGACAAGAGTGAATGTAGACGAAGAGAAAAGGGACGGAGTAAGAGGGGCGACGAACAAACAATGGACCTCTACTAACGTCCATTACTATCCTGTATATATGGAAGGATTGCGAAGGTCATGAGAGCGGACAAAATAGTGGAGGCAATGAGCATCACGACGATTGTTCAAAGATGGAATATTTGCCTCTGCATATAGGCTCTCAACAGGTGAGGAGCGAAAAGCACCTAGACATAAATGTAATCCCTGGCGATGAATGGGATCAAGTTCAGAAAGAGTTGCAGGAGAGGCCGCTGAATATATCTGGTCACCATAATCTAGTTTCGTTAAAATTAGGGCTGAATGCAGTTGGAGATGTCGACGAACAGCCCCCCCCCCCCTCCCCCCCATGAAAGATGAGTGTTAAGGAGGTTCAACCGGCTATGACAAGCTGCCTTCAGGGAAGTAATGTGAGGTTTCCAGGAAGGCCAAGAAACCTGACTGTCTCGCGTACAGGTATACCTAAGACATACAGGTACACGTACAGTGAAGTATCCGGGATGATAGAACATCTGGTGAAAGTAATTTGGTGTATTTTAGTACCATAAAATATAAAACCATGAGTAGTGGACCAATTGGAAACACGATTGACAGCATTCTGGAGGGAAACTGCAATGAGGCGACAGTCAACACCTGCACAAGCTAACATGAGTGATGACCAAATACTAGATGGAAGAATAGATGCCAGATCATTTATAGCATGAAGAAAACGTGTGATGCTGGGAACACCTTCAGCTTGGACAGAGTCCAGGGAAAGCATATTATTAACCCGAACATGGAAATGTCTCTCAGATAAGAAGTTCTTAAGGAAAAATGGCAGATTACTCGGAGGTCTAAGGAGTGAACTTGTGCTAAGATGTTATATCTCCAAGTTGTGTCATATGCCTTCTCAAGATCAAAAAAGATGGTGATAACCGAGTTGTTATTGGCAAAGGCATTACGAACATATGTATCTAAATGCAGTAAGGGGGTCAATAGTAGAGCGGCCCTTACGAAAGCCATACTGACTAGTGGAGAGACTATTGTGTGCCTCTAAATACATCAAACATCTATTTACCAGCCATTCTATCACCTTGCAAACTGCACTGGTAAGAGCAATGGGACGATAGTGGGAGGCATCATGTCCCGAAGTACCTGGTTTACGAAAAGGTAGAAAAATGGCAGATTTCCACAGCTGGGGAAGAACTCCTTGTGACCAAATAAAATTAAATAGATGTAAGACAGCAAGGGTTGACGGATGTAAATGCTGGAGCATATGAATACCATCAGGCCCAGCTGCCGATGATTGGCAAGCAGAAATTGTTGACACTAGTTCCAGAAGTGTAAAAGGCACATTATAAGACTCTTCTTTGCTAGAAGAAAAGTCTAATGGCTCTAACTCTCTGGCAGACTTGGAGGAAAGAAACGAGGGACTTAGATGGAGCCCCTGAGAGACATGGACAAGAGGGTTTCCTATAGTGACACCAGCCACCTGAAGAACGGGAGCCGGGTCTGGAGAGTATTTGCCACTCAGTTTCCGTACTTTTTCCAGACTGCACTCATAGAGGAAGCCGAAGTGACGGTAGAAACATAATCCCGCCAACAAATGTGTTTAGCTTCAGGGATGGCATGGGCGACCACTCTTGTCCGCTTAAAGTCAAGGAGTCACTTTGTGGTCCTTTTGTAACTATATCTGCCCCATGCAGCATGTTTCAAACGTACTGCACGAGCACAAGCAGGAGACCACCAAGGCACACATTTCTGAGAATGTCTGCCCGAAGTTTGGGGAATAGAATGTGAAGCCGCTGTTATAACCAAGGTTGAAAATACAGTGGAACCTTGGTTTTCATTTGCCCTGGTTTTCGTCGAATTCGTTTTTCGATGACTTTTGTCATCAAAATATTGTCCCAGTTTTCATTCATCACCTTGGTTTTCGTCAGCCGTACCAAATGTATCCGCCTGCCCGCTCCCACACAAAGCATCCCACGCACACATTCTGAGTAAGTCTGGCTTTGTTTCTTGTAGTTTCTGGTAGTGATGGTGGTAGTCTTCCATACGCCTACAGGAGTCTTCATTAAAGGTAAAAGTGATTTAAATGTTCATTTATCCATTTCATTAGTCATTTATATTTATTTCTCATGTTTTCTGTATGTAAAACTATAGTTATTCAATATAAATGTATTTTTTGTTAATATTTTTGGGTGTGTGGAACGGATTAATTGGATTTACATTATTTATTATGGGAAATATTGCTTCAGTTTTAGTCGAATTGGGTCTTTGTCAGACTCTCTGGAACGAATTAAAAACGAAAACCAAGGTTCCACTGTAGGTTTAACAGTTCATCAGTAGAGGATGAAGAAAGGTCCTCACTAAAAGCAGTTTGACGTGAGTACATGTCCCAATTTGCTCGGTCAAATTGCCAACGTGGGCTGCGAGGAGGTGAAGAATACGAATGGGTAGTAAGAATAATAGGAAAATGATCACTGTCATGTAAATCTGGGAGTACAGACCAGATAAAGTCTAATGTGGTTGATTTAGAGCAAACTGAGAGATTGATGCAAGAGAGAGACCGAGTGTAAGGGTCAAAATGGGTGGGAGCACCCATATTTAAAATACAGAGGGGGAGAGAAGTAAGAAGAGCCTATATTATTATTATAATCAAAAGAAGCGCTAAACCACAAGGGTTATACAGCGCAGAAGAGCCTATAACTGAATGCCGCGAGAGTCACAGTGAGACCCCCTCCCCAGAGGAAATGGCGAGCATTAAAATCGCCTAATAAAAAAGTGGTGGCAGTAATGAACAAACCAGAAACTCAACATCTGTGATAGATAATGCCCAAGAAGGAGAGAGATACAAAGAACAGACTGTATACCACTTATTCAAAAAGATGCGCGCTGCAGTGTAATGCAGCGAAGTATGAGCAAAGACCTGATGGCATGATATACTGGTGCATACAAGAAGTGCACTTTTATTAACCCTTTGACTCTTTCTGCCATATATATACGTCTTACGAGCCAGTGTTTTTGATGTATTAATGCGCCAAAATTCTAGTGGCTTCAAATCAAGCGGGAGAAAGCTGGTAGGCCCACATGTGAGAGAATGGGGCGGTATGTGCAGTATAAAAAAAATCCTGCAGCACACAGTGCATAATGAGAAAAAAACCTCTGACCGTGTTTTTGGATTAAAACACTGACTTTGAGGTGTATTTTCATATATAGTATTTATGGTTGTATTCTCATTTGATAGAATGGAAGACATATTACAGAAATAGAGATGATTTTGATAGGTTTCACGATGAAAAGAACCTTGAAATTGAGCTCAAAGTAGCGGAAATGTTCAAATTTTGCCGATGTTCAAGAGTAAATAAATGATCCCATTGTCCAATAAGTGTCCAACTAGCCATTCTAATACGCAGTCACAGATGGGTTGACATTATTTATACAATTATTGCAATAATGTAGTAGTCTGCATAACAGTAAATCTTCTATTTTTTGTGTGAATAAAAATAAAAATAGAAAGCAAGAGTAATATAAGAGGGGCCTAGAGAAATGACTGATGAACAGAGAAAATGTTATTTTAGAGTCAGGAATGTCTGCATTGTTCATTCTGGACACTGTTTTGAAATTGGCATCTTTTTTAATTTGCGTGAAATTGGCCAAATTGCCATTTTTCTGACCACTTTATTGGGTAGTTGAAATCGGTAAATGGGCGGTTTCTTGTAGTCAATCAAGAGAACAAATGGAGTTCTAAAGAAATAGCTATGAGTTTGGTCGACTGGAACAATGGAATTGGCCAAAAATAGGGCTCAAAGTGGGCGAAATCGCCGATGCGTAAATATCACTGAGATCGCTAACTTTGCAAGAGCGTAATTCCATAAGTTTTCCATCAAATTTTGTACTTGTGGTGTCATTACCATCGGTAAAAGATTCTCTGTTGTTTCATAAGAATTTTTTTTTTTTTTTCAAATATTTTGCGACAGAGAGAGACTTTAGGATTTGGGGTCGTGACAGTCAAAGGGTTAAAGGTTCCATCGAGAAATGATCCGATGAATGTAATAAAACATAGCCCAAGATGGGATGGATAACAGTGGAGCATAATTTGGGTTCTTGTAAACAAACACAAATGGGAAAACTGGGAGAGCAATACCTGAAGCTCACCCTGGTTACCTCTGAGGCCTTGGATATTCCACTGTAAATAAGCCATGATTTGCAAAGAGAAGGATACAGGAAATATGAAGCAGTAGGTATCTATGGACTAGAAGGGTTAGTAAAGTCCACATGTGGAGGCAGCAGAAAACAAGCAAGCAGCAAAGGATTGGAAAGCTGGGATGAAAAGATGGAGTAGAAGACTGAAGTGACGGAAAGTGGATCGGTGTCCATCAGTGGTCTAGTCTCCTCAGTATATTCAGAGATCGCTTCAAGTGTTTCAGAGTTCAGGGAAGTTGTATGTGGGACGACATCGGAGATAGAAAGGGGGGGTGAGTAAAGATCGGGGCGACGATGGCAGTTACCAAGGGGGGAATGAGAGGTTAGAGTTAGCTTGGGAGGGGACAGGAGAGGAGGGGACTGTACAAGGGGGAAGATGAACCTCCACACTCAAACAGAACTAGTAAGAGGTAAAGAACTAGGTACAGAGACTGGAAAGGAAAAATGTCCAGGAAGGATTAGTGAAGGAGATTTACACTTTGGGGATTTTTTTGGACTTTCGAGAAGTAGAGGAGCGAAGGGAAGGAGCTGTTGTGCGAGGTCTTGTAGACAAAAACTTGCGAGCGAGAAGACGAAGATTTGAGAACAGTATGAGGTGACGAGATAGGGACCTCGGACTCCAGGACCGTAAAACTTAGATACAGAGGTTAACTGTGGAAGGTGTAACCACAGGGGAGACTGCGGGAGTTGGGACCCCAGAGGTTGGAGGCCTCTTAGTAACTCTAGAATAAGAAATATGGGGAAGTCTCCCTTCGAGGCATAGATGTGAGACCGCCATGGCGTAAGTAAAGCCTTCAGTCTCTTTAAGACAACAGATTTCTCGTTCATTTAAGTAAACTTGGCAACGAGGAGAATAAGATGGGCGAGCTTCATTAAATTAAGGCAACAGGGAGGTAGACTACAAGATGTATTGATATGGTTGGCTGTACCACAGACTGGGCATTCTGCTATGGACCTGCAATATTTTGTTGGATGGCCAAAACGCCAGCAATTTCTACACTTTTGTGGTGTTGGGATCAACTTTCAGACTTGTAAATGGTGTCCCTCAATATAAACCGAGGACGGAAACTCACGACAGTCAAAAGTTAAGCGAGCTACATTGCAGGGAAAGCTTCTCCACCTGTGGGTTGGTAGTACATGCGTGTGTTCACTTTGAGAATTGGGAGGTCTTGGAGCTCAAGTTGCTCCAGAATGTCATCACCACAATGTCTGGAAATCACACTGAACAATCGTATGAGGTAGAATGGCAGTACCACTAATATTATTATTATAATCAAATAGAAGCGCTAAACCACAGGGGTCATACAGCGCTGCAGGTTATTGCAGGATGCAGGTAGAATGGGTTTTAAGAGGGAGATGGATGATTAGTAGGGTATGGAGTGCAGCAGGACAGTGGATAGTGCAGGGATAGAGGGTAGCAAGAGATCGAGGTAGAAGGGACTGAGGGAGGTGCTAAAGGTATAATCTTCAGAGTTTGTGTAGTAAGTCAGTATCTGTCAAAAAGTCAACGAGAGAGTCAGGATTAAAGGAGGGTCCATCTGCAAGAAGAGAAGGTAAAGAAAGGGCCGCAGAGCGAAGACGCCGTTGGAGGTCAATTCTGCGTGCTCGTTGATAGAGTGGGCAGTCCAACAGAATATGTCGAACAGACACTGGAACCTGACAGTGCTCACAGAGAGGGGCAGGGAGCCTCTCCATGAGTTATCCGTGAGTAAGACGAGTGTGGCCAATGTGAAGACGGGAGAGTGTAGTCTCCCAACCCCGACATTGGTGACAAGAAGAAGGCCAGAAACCTATAATCAGTTTAATAGAATGAAGTTTGTTATTTAGCAGGTCAGACCAGCATTGTTGCCAACGGGTGCGAAGGTGGGTAGCAATGACCGCAAAATACTCTGGAAACTGGAAGGTCATGTACTGCTGACCGCGCAGCAGTGTCTGCCTGTTCATTGCCCTGTACGTCAACATGACCAGGGACCCAACAAAAAACAATATCTTTGTGCTTACTAAAGATACGGCGTAACCAAAGTTGGATACGAAGAACTAGGGGGTGAGGTGTATCAATTTTACGGATAGCCTGTAAAGCACTAAGGGAGTCTGAAACGACCACAAATGGTGATACAGGCATAGATGCAATACGGGTAAGTGCCACAAGAATGGCATACAACTCAGCCGTAAAGATGCTAGCCGAGGGTAACAGATGCCCTCGCACGACGCTGTCCGGGAAGACTGCTGCGAATCCGACACCGTCAGATGACTTTGAACCATCGGTGTATACTGCAATGGCATGGGAATGAGAATGGAAGTACCACTACAAGAATTGAGAGATATGTATTTTTGAATTGTTACAGGAATAGTGTTTATGGTGGTAGGAAGATAAAATTTGTGAGCTTGGCCAGCACTTTGTACCCTGATGATGCATGCACCACTCTTGAAAGCATGAAATGAAATATTTTGACCAACATGTAATAGAAGTGCCTTGCTGATACTATGATCAGAAAGATAGTGAAAGATGTCAGTTGCAGAGCAAAAAACTTTATCCATTGTGTACTAAGATGCGTAGTATGTAAAGGGAGAGTGTGTCGCGTTGGTCTTTTCTTAGTAGAGTGAGAGGCATTCAAAGCAGTGTCATCAGAGGAACATAAGAGCAGCTCCTAGGAGGAATGAAAGGGCTGTAAATCACCCTCTGCACCCAAGAGGACCTCAGTGCAGCCAGTAGTGCAAATGTGGCATGGAACCCGTGCCATACCCTACCCTTCATGCCAGTAAACCAGCAATCCGGGATAGCAACCTATCTACCGAGCCACTTTGGCGGACAAAAGAGAGGGGGAGGTCAGATACCCGCCACAAAGTACAGTGGTACCCCGACTTACGATGGTCCCCAAACACACCCTTTTATGTAAGTTGATTTTTTTAAATGCTTTTGTAAGTGTAATTTTGGGGGTCTAAAAGGACTAGTCTATTTTACATCATTTCTTATGGAGATAAATTCGTTTGGTAATGGCACTTGAACAGCATTATGGAATGAAAAAATATTGTAAGTCGGGGTACCACTGTATACCTCCTTCAGCCACCACCACCTGGAATCCGATAAGCAGCCTCCACCTGAAAGACACCTAAAGCCTCTTCCCGGTAGACCGGAGGGATATTGGGATCTCCAGACAATCCAGATTCCACGGCAAACTAGATCACGGTACCCTTCTCCCCAACCTAGGAACTAGAAGCCTGAGGGAAGGACCCCAATGGCTGAAAACAGGAAAGGGAAAGGGGAGGGATGGGGAGAGAGAGAGAAATGGCAAAGGAGGGATGGGGAGGATTGGGGTATATAATTACGTTTGGTCGGAGGAAGAAGACCAAAGGGTCCAATTCCTCAGACCAATAGCCTCTTTGCCTCAGCAAGGAACCCACCTTTAAGAGGATATTAGAGAAATATTATAGAAATAAGAGATGATTTTGATTGGTTTCACTATGGAAAGGACCTTGAAATGGAGCTCAAAGTAGTGGAAATGTTTGATTTTGCTGATGTTCAAGAGTAAACAAATGACATTATTGTCCAATAAATGTCCAACTAGCCATTCTAATACTCAAGTCACGAATTGGTTGACATTTTTTATACAATTATTACAATAATGCAGTAGTCTGCATAACAGTAAATCATCTATTTTTTTGTGTGAATAAAAATTCAAAATAGAAAGCAAGAGTAATATAAGATGGGCCTGGAGACGTGACTGATGAAGAGAAAATGTTATTTTAGTGTCAGGAATGTCTGCATTGTTCATTCTGGACCCTATTTTGAAATTGGCATATTTTTTAATTTGCATGAAATTGGCCAAATTGCCAATTTCTGACCACTATTGGGTAGTTGAAATTGGTAAATGGGCGGTTTCTTTCACTCAATCGATAGAACAAATGGAGTTCTAAAGAAATAGCCATGAGTTTGGTCGACTGGAACAATGGAATTGGCCGAAAATAGGGCTCAAATTGGGTGAAACCGCCGATGCGTAAATATCGCTAACTTCGCAAGAGCGTAATTCCGTAAGTTTTTCATCAAATTTCATACTTTTGGTGTCATTAGCATGGGGAAAAGATTCTCTCTCGTTTCACTTTTTTTTTTTTTTTTTTTTTTTTTTTTAGAATATTTTGTGACACTGAGAGAGACTCTAGGATTGGGGGTTGTATCAGTCAAAGGGTTAACTAAGTGCTAAACTCACAAGGATCTACAGTTTGTATTTTTACAAATACTGTATATAGTTTGCTCTGATTTGGTTAATACAGTGGACCCTCTGTTTTCATTTATCTCCATTATCTCCCATTTCAGTTTTTGCCGACTTTTTTCGTGGAAATATTGGCTCCGTTTTCGTTGATGATACGGAACCTGCCCAGTGCACATACAAAGCCCGCCTCCCACCCACATTCTCAGACAGTGTAGCATTGTTTCTGGTTGAGTGATCATTATCCTGAGTTCATACAAAACATTTCTTAACAATCCATTGTTTTTGGCCCTTGATTATTGTGTGGCTGCTAAATAAGCCACCATGGGCCCAAAGAAAGCTCCTAGTGCCAGTCCTTTTGTAAAGAAAGTGAGGAACACCATAGAATTAAAGAAAGAAATTGTAGCAAAGTACCAAAGTGGAGTTGATAAAGGCTATAGTGCCAGCCAGCGATAAAGTGTAGCATTAACAGTGTAGCAAGTAAGTTAAGCGATTAAAAAATGATGACATGAAACTCAACTCCTCCATTACTGTTTGAGGTATATAGGGGCACTGAGACTAATGCCGCCCTCTGCCACCATCTCCTCCAAGGTAAGTGTAAATATTTCTTATTTATAAAGTGTGAATATTTCTTATTTATAAAGTGTGAATATTTCTTATTTATAAATTAAAGTGTAAATATTTCTTATTTATAAATTATGTACGTTGTTTCAGTGTGAATAGTGGTGGTGGCTTTTGCTGCCGCCCACCACCACCACTACTATATGTACGGCTTATGGTCAGTGACCCTTATAAACCCAACAACACACTACAACCAGTCCTCACATTCGTAATGACATATTTTATTCATTCTAGAGTATATATCATGTTTCTATGTTATTAATATTGTTTATTATGTCATATTAGATGAATTGTGATAGATAAATAAGCCGTAGAGCTGATATTAGTGTCATATTGAAACGTTTTGTCCTGCCTCCAACCAATAAACTCGCCTCCCTCTCTCTCCTCCTCTCAGTCTTCCATACACCAACAAGAGTTGCCAATAAAGGTAAGTGTGATGTTAAATGTTCATTTATACATGTTATTAGTGCTTTATATTTATTTGTCATTCTTTTCTGTATGTAAATCTATATTTAATCTCTAAAAAATTATTTTTTGTTAATACTCCTGGGCTTCTGAAACGGATTAATTGAATTTACATTATTTCTTATGGGGAAAATGGTTCCAGTTTTCGCCGATCTCTCTGGAACGGATTAAACATGAAAACGGAGGGTCCACTGTACAACCAAGAAGTGAGTTTATATCACCAATGTTGTCAACTACATGGTCTCAATGTACTGTTGGTACAATGACACTGTATGACTCGCTAATGTTGGTACACTTATTTAGTCTGTATATTATTATAATCAAAAGAAGCGCTAAACCACAAGGGTTATACAGCGATTTAGTAGGTATAAACTTTGTCTTCACAGTGGGGCCCATGCTAACCTTCTTAGTGTGTCTAGAAATACAGTGAACCCTAAATTAAAGACTAACAGGGTGGAGCAGGTGACCAGTAACGGTGATTGTAGTGGATGGAGGAGATTGTTTTACAGCGATCTTAACAATAATGGATAATTTTGTAACCACTATACTTTCTCATTGGTTTCTGAATCAGTTGTTGCAGTGGATTTTGTCTGGTATTTCTGAAATCCACTAAACTAAGCATTTACTGTACACCTATTTGGGCGAATCTTATTAAGCTGACAGGGTACAGTGTTTAATACACTAGCCTGCCATGGGTTTGAACCCCCATTTATTCTCTGAGGTGTTACCACACACACATCCACATTATGAGTGGCGTTACCCAGTAAACTCTCTGTCCAGGAAAAATCTTGATCATAAAACTACCACGAGAAAGTTTAAGTCAGTCTGGTACACAACAAAAATAAATACAAAAGCATTGAGCAGAAACATGAATTGTTTTAATCTTTGTTAGAAGCAAATCTAAAGACAATTTCCAAGGGAGGTTCCTTAATGCCAGTGAGGAGGCTCTTGATCTCAGTCCATGGATTGAGTCAAAATGCTTCCCATTCCACAAGTTTAATGCTTCCATTAACATAAATTACAGTTTGGTAAAATTTCTTTAAAAACTTGTCTGCAGTCTTGAACAACAACCCCTCAAGGGAGGCACCTCGATGCTAGTGAGGGGCTCTTGATCCAAGGAAGTGTACCTTCCTGCCCTTTCTTGGACCAAATATAATTGCCTCCCATTTCCCAAGAACTGTATGAGCCCTTGGAGTTAAGCACTTCTCCAGTTATTATAATAAGAGCAACAATTTCAGTGGTCATCACATCGTTAAGGCCTGGCTCCCTTTTGTAGTTTTATGTCATGAACTCAGCTCTCATATAAGCCATGAGCTGTAAATTTTGGCCTAGATATGAGAGAATGGGTCTGTGCAGTGCACAGTATAAAAAAAAATATCCTTCCCCATGCACTGTATGATGGGAAAAGCAAAACGCTGACCATGTATGGTTTAAAATAGTGACGGAGGCATTTTCTTGGATGATTTTTATGGTTTTGTTGACCATTTTTTGGTATCACTTGATAGAATGGAAGATATACTACTGAAACAGAGATAATTTTGGTGCGTTTCATGAGCAGAAACAGCTTGAAATCACGCTCAAAGGAGCAGAAATATTAATTTTTTTTTCTGATTTTCCTCAGGATAGATAAGACTTCCCTATACTCCCAGTCTGTTTTATGGGTCTTCAATAGGTCTGATTCAATTATTAGGACACTAAACTATGACCAATCATTCCTGGTTATATTTTATTATCTGAGAAATAAGAGTAAATCTTGTATATTTGTGTGATTATGAATTAAAAAAGAAAGACAAGCGTAATGTAGGAGAGGCCTGGGGGATATGACTAATGAACAGAGAAAATGTTGTTTTAGTGCTAGGAATGTCTGCACTGTTTATTATGGACTATTTTTAAACTGATATTTTTATATGTTTATGTAAAATTGGCCAAAATACAAACTAATGTACACTTTATAGAATAGTTTTAACAGTTGAATAGGCAATTTCTTGTTCCAAATTGATGGAATGGAAGGCATACTAGTGAAATAGCTAAGAATTTGGTCAAAAGGAGTAATGGAATTGGCTTAAAATAGAACTCAAAGTCAGCAATATTGCCGATATGTAAATTGCAACATGAAGACTAAATTTGTGGCTGCATAATGCTGTAGGTTTTCCATCAAATTTCAGTTTTTGGTGTCATTACCTTCAGAAAAAGATTCTATCATTTCAGATTTTTTTTTTAAAGTGGACACTGGGAGCAATATTAATTTGTTGTTCTGGACAGTGAAAGGGTCAAAAGGTGGACAGAGAGAGCATTATTATTTTCGGGAGTCTGGGAAGTGAAAGGGGTTAATGTAACTTTCATAACATGATAGGATTCAGTATCAAGAGAATAAACATAGAGATATATATTTATATGTAGCTGGACTATTTATTTGAGAAATGTGATTGTGATCCATTATAGGTTTACAAAATGGCATGTAGATTTTGTACCTTAGAAGGCTGACTGGGCACATGCACCAATATCTTTGTGAACCAAATATTGTAACTTAGCCTAGTCATGCAGAAAGGGTCAGGGAAAGGAGTTCAATCACTCATTTTGAGCTCACTTGTCCCAAGTAAATTCTCATACTATGCCAATTATATTTTTGTACAAATCTAACACTATGTGGTTAGCTATTCTATCAGGGACATTATAAACTAGCTAGACTAATCTTCCCACATTACATCACAATCCTCTACCACTAACTACCTCTTTTTAATCACACGACAGTCAGTGGAAGCTTAGTTAATAAGAACCACTGATACTTGTAACCAATTTCTGATTTTGGTAATTATAAATGCCTAACCCTAACCCATTCATTGCTATACAAAACAAGAGTCAATGAAGTGTTGCAGCAAAATATTAAATAGGCCACCACTCAATAGAAGTTCCTTGATCGAAGGAACTGGATCTGTTCTCCCCTTCCTTGGATCAAACCTGATTAACTCATTTTCCCTAGGCACTGACACCTAGGGTTTAGCATTTCCCTTAAACATAATTAATAGGCCAGATAATACTTTTAAGCACAGGTTGTTATACATCAAGACCAATATATCGAGAAAGAATAATCTCGCATTTCTCACTCTCACTACATTTATCATACATCTCATAACAGTCACATAACTAATGTATTAATGCATCTACACTGAATTATGGTATATTGTAACAGGTTAAGAGCAATAAGTTTAAAATAACATACTAACTGTCTACCTATATAAACCACATCTCAAACATGATACAGTACAGATATTCAGTGAAACCTGAAAAGAAACTTAACATAATTCTATAGCAGCCATGTCAAATGTTAATGCACTAACAAAAAGGTACACGCAAATTAAGTGTACATAAAACTAAGCAATAATGGTTTTTCATGAAATTAATTTGATTAGTTCATATATACCCGACTTTTCAATAAAACTAGTTTAATTCATGAAAAACTAGCAGTGTCAAATTACACAACTTTAATACTCTTCTCTGAATGAGGGTACAATGATGACAGTAAATACAGAGATCAAGAGCATAAAACTTGCTTCATCACAAGACCCGTTTAGAATACCTCGAGCATGTTTCTCCTAATGTTCAATACTGTATTCACTCCACTGTCAAGTTCCTGGTATTGCACGACTATCTACCACATAAAAGTATGTCAATGTCCCTTCAGTTGTCCTCTGATTTCCCCCCCGTCTTAACTTACGGCAGGTACTCGTGAAATAAAGCGTCTTCGGGGGCTACTTTTCAAGGATGTGACGGAAGTGACCCTAAAAAAAAAAAAAGTCAAAATGAAACTCGATAAAAATGACTAAACATACTCATAAAATCTAATTAAAATCAAGTAATATTTAATATAAAGTATGCATAGTACATGAGAATATCGTTTAGGAAAAGAAGAATGGAAGACTACATTTAGACTCCGAGTTGGAATCCTCATCGAGATAACACATTCTGCTGACGAGGACCCCAGCTAGACTCAAAATATACTCTCATTTTCACTGCTGTTTCTGTCAATATGTAGTGTTCATTACCCTTTTTTTTTTATCATGTAAATGCACGTTAATTGTGATCACAGAAATACTTGTGTAAATTTTGACATAGTATCTTTCAATGTACTGTAAGCTTCAGTTCATTTGCAATTATTCATTACTACTCTAATACATTCACATATATACAGTACATGCCACAAATACATAACATAAGACAGTTAACAATGCCAGTACTGTATTACACAAACCATAAAAAAAATCACAACTTTATAACATCTACTGCTTTTAGGGTCAAAAACAGTGATAGGAAAACATTAATGTAGCTGCCACAGTAATTATTATTTTTTTTTTTTTTTTTCAACAAGTCGGCCGTCTCCCACCGAGGCAGGGTGACCCAAAAAGAAAGAAAATCCCCAAAAAGAAAAAAACTTTCATCATCATTCAACACTTTCACCACACTCATACATAATCACTGTCTTTGCAGAGGAGCTCAGATACGACAGCTGAGAATTGTCCCTCCCAGCTGTCACTATCCCAGACCCCTCCTTTAAAGTGCAGGCATTGTACTTCCCATTTCCAGGACTCAAGTCCAACTAAATCAATTAACTGGTTTCCCTGAATCCCTTCACAAAATGTTACCCTGCTCACACTCCAACAGATCGTCATGTCCCAAAACCATTCGTCTCCATTCACTCCTATCTAACACGCTCACACATGCTTGCTGGAAGTCCAAGCCCTCGCCCACAAAACCTCCTTTACCCCTTCCTCCAACCTTTTCTAGGACGACCCTACCCCGCCTTCCTTCCCTACAGATTTATACGCTCTCCAAGTCATTCTACTTTGATCCATTCTCTCTAAATGACCAAACCACCTCAACAACCCCTCTTCAGCCCTCTGACAAATACTTTTAGTAACTCCACACCTTTTCCTAATTTCCACATTCCGAATTTTCTGCATAATATTTACACCACACATTGCCCTTAGACAGGACATCTCCACTGCCTCCAGCCTCCTCCTCGCTGCAGCATTTGCAACCCATGCTTCACACCCATATAAGAGTGTTGGTACCACTATACTTTCGTACATTCCCTTCTTTGCCTCCATGGATAACGTTTTTGTCTCCACAGATACCTCAATGCACCACTCACCTTTTTTCCTTCATCAATTCTATGGTTAACCTCATCCTTCATAAATCCATCCGCTGACACATCAACTCCCAAATATCTGAAAACATTTACTTCTTCCATAATCCCTCTCTCAATGTGATATCCAATTTTCTTTATTTAAATCGTTTGATACCCTCATCACCTTACTCTTATCTATGTTCACTTTCAACTTTCTACCTTTACACACTCTCCCAAACTCGTCCACTAACCTTTGCAACTTTTCTTTAGAATCTCCCATAAGCACAGTATCATCAGCAAAAAGTAACTGTGTCAACTCCCATTTTGCATTTAATTCTCCAAAATTTAATCCCACCCCTCTCCCCAACACCCTAGCATTTACTTTTTACAACCCCATCTATAAATATATTAAACAACCATGGTGACATCACACATCCCTGTCTAAGACCTACTTTTACCGGGAAGTAATCTCTCTCTCTCCTACACACCCTAACCTGAGCCTCACTATCCTCATAAAAACTCTTTACAGCCTTCAGTAACTTACTACCTATTCCATACACTTGCAACATTTGCCACATTGCTCCCCTATCCACTCTATCATATGCCTTTTCTAAATCCATAAATGCAATAAAAACTTCTCTACCTTTATCTAAATACTGTTCACATATATGCTTCACTGTAAACACTTGATCTACACATCCCCTACCCATTCTAAAGCCTCTTTGCTCATCTGTAAGGTACTACTCTTTATTCTTGATTGACACAGAAATTGCCCAACATCAGATGAGTGTATCCCAGACATTTTGTCCTGGTTCGATATGTCCTGTTGCTTTTGCTGAGCATGGATAATATTTTGCCCATTTTTGGTACAGTGGAACATCGATTTTCGTCATTAATTCATTCGAGAAAGTTTGACGAAAACTGAAGCAATATTTCCCAAAAGAAATAATGTAAATCCAATTAATCCATTCGACACCCAAAAGTATTAACAAAAAATACATTTTATAGATAATAACTATAGTATTACATACAGAAAACAATGAGAAATAAATATAAAGAACTAATGAAATGGATAAATGAACATTTAATATCACTTTTACCTTTATTGAAGACTCTTGTTGGCATATGGAAGATATGAGGAGGGGAGAGGTTATTGGTTGGAAGGGAAATCCCTCTCCATAAGGACTTTGGGTATCAAGTCCTTATCCAGGGTTACTTCCCTTCTTTGTCTTTTACTGGCACTGGACCATTCACACAAAAAATCTATCCAGAGAGGTCTGTTTCTGGCGTCTCTTTAAGATTTGCCTAAAATGGGACAAGGCTTTGTCATTTAACATGTTGCAGACACAGCTTGCAACAGCTTTGCTAGGGTGATATTTCTCCACAAAACTGTGCAACTCACTCCACTTTGCACACATGTCCTTAATCACTGAAGAAGGCACATTATTCCCTCTCTCTTCCTCCTCTTAATTCTATCGTGTTTCTCGCCTTCTTTATCAAAAGACTGGCACTTGGAACTTTCTTTGGCCCCATGGTGGCTTATTTAACAGTCACACTCAATAAACAAGCACAAAAAACAGTGGATTATTACAAAATGTTACGGATAAACACGCAGGGTAATGCTCACTTGACGAGAAACAAAGCCAGACTGACTCAGAACATGTGGGATGCTTTGTCTGTGCGGGCAGGCGAACACGTTCAGTACGGTGGACCGACGAAAACTGAGGTGATGAACGAAAACTGGGACAAAATTTTGATGAAAAAAGTTGTCAAAAACCGAATTCGACGAAAACCAGGGCCAAGGTTCCACTGAAATATAAGAAGTTTTATGTGGTGGAACTGCCACTATGATGGTTACCCTGATACTGCTCAGTGTCAGATTATGGAACACTGCTGGGGTTCTTAGACTGCCCAACTGAAAACATTGCACTTTTGCATTACTGTACTAACAGCGATTTCGAATTTTAACTCGTTACTTAAAAAAAGGATTCACACCCGTAGGAATCGACAGAGCAACCTTAATTATTAGCAATGCAATACAGAGACTAATCAGAATCCTGGAAACATCAGTCTTGATAGAAGATGAAGTAGACAAAGTGTAGAGGTAGTCTGATGTAATCAGTCCATCATCCTAGGAGCAAGATTTGTCATCTTGCTTCTAAGATTATGGACTAATTTACATTTTATTTATTACATCTTTCACCAATGCTGGTGTCTCCCCAGGATTATGATTCATCTCTGTATTTGACTGATAAAGCCTGCAGTGCAAGTGAAATGTTTTGTCTATATAGATTTCTAGTTTCTAAGATGTCTTATTTATCAGAATTTTGTGGTGACATTTCATTATAGTATAATGAACACAAAAGACAAATGAGACATTTAAACATTCTGCAATAACATTTCTCAAGAAAGATCCCAATCAGAAATAAGGCATCAAAAGACAAACAGATCAAATTATTTTATACAGTACGTACAACATTCAACAATTGAATAAATTATGGTGAATTCTGTTTTTTTTTTTTTAATCAATCTACCTCAGTGGGAAACAGCTGGTGTAGTAAAAAAAAAATTAATAATACAGTACTGGTAGTATAGTCAACCAAATTGTAAATTTGTAATTCATTACAAAAAGCAGAAATATAACATTGCATTAAGCTAAAACTAATAAGGGCCATCAACTTACCGGTTCACCTTGCATACAACGATAACAATAGGTGCGATTGACCTGCATGGCATGGCTGTTAGGTGACACCCCATCAACAGGATCACAGTTCACTGGATACATTATGGCATGATTATACCTTCGACTTAACATCTGTAATGAAGGAAGAAATCTTTGGATAGACAAAATTATTAATACAAAAGTCATTTGGATAGACAAAATTAATACAGCTGCATCAAAATATTTTTATTGTAAATATATTAGTTATGAATGGACATTAAACATTATCTGCTCATTATCTGCTTTTTTTACTATATTTTACTATATATATATCTTTTAACGTCTCTGTAACCATTTACTTTTATTTTTTTTATTTTTAATACAAATCTATCATTACCTTTTCCCAACCCTATCTATTTCAATATTAGTAATTACTTTTACTTGAAATTTAATTACAACCTTTTCACTTTTGTTTTTTTTATATTTTTATAATCAAACAATTACCTCATTGTGTATGTGACTTAGTTTATTTTTTTCTTATAAGCTATTACCAAATAAGTGCAATTATTTACTCATACTTTTAAATACCTTTTTACCAAAAGCAAATTCCATTCACTTTATTTGCTTAATTGTACTCTTATATTCAAACAACTACCTCATTGTGTATATGACTTACTTTATATTTCCTTTATAAGCAACTACCTGATAAGTGCAATCATTTACTTATATTTTATAAATACTGTTTACCATTAGCCAACTTTAGTCAACTTTCAGTCACTTTATTTGCTTAATTGTATTCATATATTCTAACAACTACCTCATTGTATATGTGACTTACTTTATATTTCCTTTATAAGCAACTACCTGATAAGTGCAATCATTTACTTATATTTTATAAATACCTTTTACCATTAGCCAACTTCAGTCACTTTATTAACTTCAATTTAATCAAAACTACTTTTAATATTAGTCAAATCTGTTTTAACTTATAGTTCAATAGCTCTTTGCATTCATTAACCTCTTATTGCCTTTCATATACTAAAAGTTTCAACCAGTGCCACATTAAATCAAAAATTTATTTTTCCATACCAATTTAATACTAGTCATTGAAGTTGTTCTAACCATTCATTAGACAGTTAAATTAGTATATCATTAACATTATTCAAATATCCTATATCACTGTAAAAATTCCTGTAAACACTTGCACATAATTGTGTTAATCCATTAGCAAGTAAGACTTTAATCTAATACCATATCATTAAGTTTAGCATAATCTATTGTTCCCAAGTCTAGTTATAGAATCACATTAATTCCTATGATTACAGGCATTGATCCTGATATCAACCTATTATTAAATGACTTACATGACTCCAACAGCAATTGTAACTATTACACAGCTGATCAAGCAAAGACATTACTCAGAGCCAACAATAACTTAACTATCTTCAATTACAATGTTAGATCGTTGAGCAAACATTATGATGACCTCACAGCACTACTCCAATCCCTACAGTCCAATATGTCAATCATCACACTCACTGAGACCTGGCTAAAGCCTGATACTACAGGTATCTATGCCATCCCAGGTTACACAGCCATTCACAACTGTAGGACAGACCAGCGGGGGTGGAACAGCAATATATTATACAGATCAACTCGATTGTATCGAAAATTCTTGTACAAGGGATGAACATGGAGAATATATTATAGCTAAATTTAAATCAAAAGACCTGCAAAACCCTCACAGTGATAAACATCTACAGATTACCACAGTCAAACATCCGCCACT
>WNWK01013124.1:0-56581 GCA_009830355.1 Cherax destructor | reverse complement strand
TTGGTCTTATTGACTGTTTCACATGGTTAAAAGAAATATTTTTGGGCTTATTAATTTAGGAAAAGTCAATTATTTAATACTGGAAAAGGAAAAATCTTTATTGTGTAACCTTTAGGTAAGCATTAGGACTGATTAAAATTTTAGGTAATCTTTTGTGACTATTCAATTTGGTAAGTCATTATTGCTTATTCACAGGTTAGGTAGAGTATTATATATGTTTTCCCTGGTTAGGGGTCCTTATGTGACTGTATTCACATGGTTGGTAAGTCATTTGTGACTGTATTCACATGGTGGTATCATTATGTACTGTATTTAAGGGTTTAAAGTAGTCATAAGTGATGTATTCACAGGTTAGAAGTCATTATGTGACTATTCAAATGGTTAGGTAGTCATTATTAGTATTACATGGTTGGTAAGTCATTATGTGACTGATTCACATGGTTAAAAGTCATTGTGACTGTATTAATGGTTAGGTAGTCTTTGTGCTGTATTCAATGGTTAGGTAGTTTATTGGTGTATTAATGGTTGGTAGTCATTAGGGGCTGTATTCACATGGTTTGTCATTTTCTTTTCCATGGTTAGGTAGTCATTATGTGACTGTATTCACATGGTTGGGAAAAATCATTATGTACTGATTCACATGTTAGGTGGCCATTATGTGATGTTTCCGGTTAGGGGTTTTGTGACTGAATTCACTTTGTTAGGTGGGTCTTTGTGATTGTATTCACAGGTTAGGTAGTTTTGTGACCGCATTCCATGTTAGGTAGCATTATGTGACTTTTTCACATGGTTAGGTAGTCATATGTGCCCGCATTCACATGGTTAGTCTTTTTGGACGTATTCACATGGTTAGGTAGTCATTATTGCCCGATTAAATGGTTAGGGGGGGCATTTGTGCGTATTCACATGGTTAGTAAGTCATTATTGACAGTATTCAATGGTTAGGAGAGCCATTATGGGGCGTATTCAATGGTTGGTAGTCAATGTGACTGTATTCACTTTGTTAGGTAGTCATTAGGACTTTTCCTGGTTAAGGGCATTATGTGAGCATTACTTATTAGGTAGAGTCATTATGTAAAGTATTCACTTTGTTAGGAGGTCATTATGTGACTTTATATGGTTAGGTGAGTCATTATGTCTTATTAATTTAGGTAAGTCATTATGTGACTATTCAATGGTTAGGTAGAGTCATTATGTGCTTATTCAATGGTTAGGTAGAGTCATTATTATGTTTCCATGGTTAGTAGAGCTTATGTGACTGATTCACATGGTTGGGTAGAGTCATTATGTGACTGAAATCACAGGGTTAGGAAAGTCATTATGTGACTGTTTACTTTGTTAGGAAAGTCTTTATGTGATGTATTCACATTGGATTAAGTCTTTATTGCTTATTACATTGTTAGGTAAGTCATTATGTGACTGTATTCACATGGTTAGGTAGAGCATTATATGACTGTATTCACTTTTAATATCATGAGTCTGAAGTTTATTTCTGAATCCAGCGAACAGACAGTGTTTCATGTAAGCTTCATCAAGTTACCTGTTGATATTAATAATAATAATAATAATAATAATAATAATAATAATAATAATAATAATATAAATAATAATAATAATAATAATATAAATAATAATAATAATAATAATAATAATAATAATAATAATAAAAAAATTTAATAATATTAATAATAATATTAATAATATAAATAATAATAATAATAATAATATAAATAATAATAATAAAATTTTTTTATTTCTACAAGTACCAGTGCTTCTGAAGGGGGAGGGGTTGCAGCCTGTGGCTACTTCTCATCTAAGTATGCACCACCCAGAGGGCCTACTCCACTATAGAGAACGAGGCCCTGGATCTGATATTTCATTAGAGCACTTTGACATTTACCTGGGACAGACGTCTCATGGTCACCATCTACAGCGACCACAACTCTCTGGTGTACCTCCAATCCATGAAAAATCACAACACAAGACTCATGCGTTGGAGCATTAGGTTGCAATCCTACAACTTATGTATTATACACATTCCTGGCAAAAATAATATGCTGGCTGATGTGTTATCTAGGTTGAATTGTTATGATGTGTTAGGGACTTTGGGTGGAGCCAGCTCTTTTTTTCTCCTAGTGGTTTTTTTTTTTTTTTTTTGTGAGGGGATATTCTGCTACCGACCGCAGGTATCTTGGACCTACGTTAGCCCTACCGTCTGCTGTCTCACTCTTAAGTTTAAAGGAACTTTTTTGTCTCGAGAAAAGTTTGCTTTATCTAATGAGTGGGATGGTTGAGGGGAAAGGCGGTCCCATTATTTCGTGCAATGGCGGCACTCTACCCATTTGGGTGGAAGCCTAGTCCTGAGCCCTCTTGGTGTGGGGGTGTTGCATGCAAAAGTATGTCCCCCTTATTCGGAGCATGTTAAACACACCCACATAGGCTGCCCCCAACCAGCGAACCATCGTTAAGGGTTTGGTGATGGGGCCCATCCCAAATCAACGCTTGGTTCAGCCAATGATAATGTGGGTCTGGCAATGGGAAAGGTGACGTGGATTCCACTCGCATATTTGCCATTGTCATTCCTGCATTGAGCTGGTTGTTTCGGTCTCCTGTCTATTGGCTGCTGTTTTGTCTTGACTACCGTGGCGTGCACTAATACTATTATCTCTGTATATAGTGTAAAACTTGTACAAAGCCTTATAATATTCTTTGTGAAGGAAAATACAAAACTCATATATAATTGCTTGATAAAGGAAATACAATTCAAAGCATTTTCTACTGTGTTTCTTTGCTAAGCTCCATTTACACTCAGGATAACAGGCCTTTGAACCTGGGTTGTAATAATGTACAAGGTATACAGGCCTAGCTGACATCAATGACATACTACTATATAGAAAACCGCGTTATGCTGAGCATTTCCGCAAATTAGGCCAATTTGTCCCAGGATGCGACCCACCCAGTCGACTAACACCCAGGTACCCATTTTATTCTGATGGGTGAACATGGACAGCAGGTGTAAGGAAACAAGCCCAATGTTTCTACCCTCTCGGGGAATCGATCCCAAACACTTGCCGTGTGAAGCGGGGCTTTTCCCACCAGGCCAAGGGGCACCTGTCAATCTGAGGTTTTAAATGAAAAATTTCAAAAGAAAAATAATCTGTTTCGTCTCAAGGGGATTCGAGATAAGTAATTCCGTATTGTATAAGCTCACCTTCTCTACCTCAATACTTGCCAGTAGAACAGTATGGAACTTAGCAAAATTTCTAATGGGATTAATTCAACATTAAATATTTGAAGGCATTCAATAGGGTTTTCATAAGTCATTAGGTGGATGTTAGTAATCCAGTTTCCTGAATAAAAAATTTCATACTTGCACCTCACTGCCCACAACCAATTCGATCATTGCATTAATTAATAAACAACACATTTGAAAGATAAATGCTAATCAAAAGTAGCTTTCTCATGTTACTGCACAGTGACTATTATCCAAAATATCTCATGTTTGAAGCCACTGATGTATTCTCGAGTTCGTTGCTTTTGAAGCCTTCAAGTCGATAATAAATTAAAGCATTAACCAGATTTTCATTTTTTCCCCACTTATTCAATAAAAATGAAAAGTTAACACATGCATATCCCTATCCAAGTTTTTTCTCAAAATAATATGCATTTAAAGTTAAAGATGCATTAGAGAAACCAGTTTATTATTAAAACTGTCAAATTAGAACTTAACAATCCAAAGTTAACAAAACTAATAGAATGAAGCTGAAGAAAAGACGTCATACAAATAAAGAAGCATTTGTAATAAACGACTGTTTGGGATATAAATAAAATCTCTTTTTTAATTTTTTATTATATTAAATATATATTATTAATATAAAAGCATATAATCTGAATAAAAACAATCTAATAATCTGTGTAAAAACCTATTTACACAAAACCACATCAAGATAAAAGTCACAAGCAAAATCAGTATTCGGTGTAGTGTCAAGTCGCTGCCATCTTCTAGTGTCCAAGGACACTACCACACCTTGTCATGATACTTTTTTTGTCTTATGGCACGCCTTCTCACGGGGTCCCCTGACACCCGTTCTCTGTTAATGACCGCCCCCGGTGTCACCCGACACGCCTTCTATTCTGTGTCCACGACACCCTTCTCTCTGTGCCCTAAGACACCTTCCTTGCATCATAACCCATCTCTAATAAAACCTTTTCACCGCGTTATGACACATCAAATCCCGACTCAACCTGTGTCGTGCCCCTCAAAACTCTGACTGACTACACCACAAATACCAACCGTGTACACAAGACACCACCTGTTACCAGTGTCACACAAGCACCCCTGTTACCAGTGTCACACAAGACACCCCTGACCAGTGTCACACAAGACACCACCTGTTACCAGTTCACACAAGACACCACCTGTTACCAGTGTCCAAGCCCACCTGTTACCAGTGTCACACAAGACACCACCTGTTACCAGTGTCACACAAGACACCACCTGTTACCAGTGTCACACAAGACACCACCTGTTACCAGTGTCACACAAGAACCACCTTTCCAGTGTCACAAAGACACCACCTGTTACCAGTGTCACACAAGACACCACCTGTTACCAGTGTCACACCCCACCTGTTACCAGTGTCACACAAGACACCACCTGTTACCAGTGTCACACAAGACACCACCTGTTACCAGTGTCACCAAGACACCACCTGTTCCCCAGTGTCACACACTTTCAGGTACATAAGTTCAGGTACAACAGTCCATTTTCAGGTACATAGTCTCAGGAACACGGTAGGTGAATAAGCCAGTAGATAGTCTAAGGCCGTCACCAGCCGAAGAGTCAATCGCCAGGTCTGTCTGTTGAACACTCCCAGGTGTATCAGGGAGCTATGAACTCTCCAGTGTTGTATAGGGGAGGTCTCGCGGCACTCTCCAGCAGTGTATATGGGAGAGTCTCTCCTCCCCTAGGGATCAGGGGCTGGTGAACTCTCCAGTGTTGATAGGGATCTCGTTCCTTAGACCTGTCACCAGCGCCACACTGGAAAGTCTACAACTCTCAAGCAGGTCCCTGGCGAACTCCAGTAGTGTATCAGTAAGCGGTGGACTCTAGTGTTGACTGGGGAGAGTCTCATGACACTGTCAGTCAAGCCGGCCCGGCAGTCAAACATCAGGTCTGATGACTAACCCCTTGACTGCCGGCCGGTGGGTTTCCTAACTACCATTGTTAGATACGGGGCCGTAAACCCCACCACAAAATGACCGACACACAAAGATTCAGGTACTATGTAATATATTTTTATCCCAAACAGTCATTTCCGAACAAACAAGATCTCCCGGACGGCCCCATATTACAAATAAAAAGCATTTTTAATAAAACGACTGTTTTGGGATACTAATAAAATCTCATTTTTCGATTTTATTATATTAAATATATATTATTAATATAAAAGCATATAATCTGAATAAAAACAATCTAATAATCTGTGTAAAAACCTATTTACAAAAAACCACAGTACAAGATAAAAGTCACAAGAAAAATCAGTATTCGGTGTAGTGTCAAGTCGCTACCATCTTCTGTGTCACGCAGGACACTACACACCTTGTCATGATCTTCTTTGTCTTTGGCACGCCTCATGGGGTCCCCTGACACCCGTTCTCTGTGTCACATGACACGCCCCCGGTGTCACCCGACACGCCTTCTCTTCTGTTGACACCCTTCTCTCTGTGCCCATAAGACACCTTCCTTATCATGAACCATCTCTAATAAAACCTTTCACCGCGTTATGACAACATCAAATACACGACTCAACCTGTGTCGGCCACCGTCAAAAACTCTGACCTACACCACTAAATACCACACAAGTGTCACACAAGACACCACCTGTTACCAGTGTCACACAAGACACCACCTGTTACCAGTGTCACACAAGAACCCCCTGTTACCAGTGTCACCAAGCACCACCTGTTACCAGTGTCACACAAGACACCACCTGTTACCAGTGTCACACAAGACACCACCTGTTACCAGTGTCACACAAGACACCACCTGTTACCATTCCCAAGACACCACCTGTTACCAGTGTCACACAAGACACCACCTGTTACCAGTGTCACACAAGACACCACCTGTTACCAGTGTCACACAAAACCACCTTTACCATTCACACAAGACCCCCCACTGTTACCAGTGTCACACAAGCACCCCTGTTACCAGTGTCACACAAGACACCACCTGTTACCATGTCACACAAGACACCACCTGTTACCAGTGTCACACAAGACACCACCTTTACCAGTGTCACAAGACACCACCTGTTAATGTCACACAAGACACCACCTTTACCATGTCACACAAGACACCACCTGTTACCAGTGTCACACAAGACACCACCTGTTACCAGTGTCACAAGACCCCCTGTTACCAGTGTCACACAAGACACCACCTTTACCAGTGTCACACAAGACACCACCTGTTACCATGTCACACAAGACACCACCTGTTCCAGTGTCACACACTTTCAGGTACATAAGTTCAGGTACAACAGTCCTTTTCAGGTACATAGTCTCAGGAACACAGTCGTGGTACGGTGAATAAGCCAGTAGATAGTCTAAGGCCGTCACCAGCCGAAGAGTCAATCTCAGGTCTGTCTGTTCACTCCCAGGTGTATCAGGGAGCTAGTGAACTCTCCAGTGTTGTATAGGGGAGGGCTCGGACACTCTCCAGCAGTGTATATGGGAGAGTCTCGTACCTCCTAGGTGATCAGGGAGCTGGTGAACTCTCCAGTGTTGTTTTGGGTCTTTACACTTAGACCTGTCCCGCGCCACACTGCAAATCTAAACTCTCGGGTCTGGGCGAACTCCAGTAGTGTATCAGTAAGCTGGTGGACTCTCCAGTGTTGAAGGGGGGGTCTCGATGACACTGTCAGTCAAGCCAACCCGGCAGTCAAACATCAGGTCTGATGACGTAACCCCTTGACTGCCGGCCGGTGAGGTAATTACCTAACTACCATTGTTAGATACGGGGCCGTAACAACGTCTTTACCAGTTATTGCTGAGAACACAAAGAAAAGTTTGTTAACAATGTTTACAAATTTAAAATATTTCATTTACACAACCTAACCAAAAAGATATAAAAAAGATATCATCCTTTGTATTAGCTGCTTCAGCCTCTCAAGATTAAATGTCATTCATGACTGAAGTCAAGAAAAAAATACCATTTTATTTTAAATATAAGACTGCCAAATCGGTACCTACACACTCAACTAACAATCCAGATTTTCTAAGTAGGATACGCTAGTGTTGAAATTTACAAACCGATGAGCATTTAATCTCGGGGTCATGAGTTCGAGCCCCACGTTGGGCGTCAGCTGAGGTGGGCTTCTATCAGTGAGGCTAGAGAGCAGGAGGCTGAGTTTGTTGGGAAGGCTGCTGGCTTTTTGTCGCCATTGCCGTTGCCCATGCCTCATCATCCCCTCCCCGAGAACTAAACACGCCCACGCAGTCTAGCACATTCCACGGCAGGAACACGGGGACACGGCGGTCCGAGCTGGGTTCGGAAGGCAGCTTTTGTGACACACGACTGCTGCCTGATGTTCCCTCACCTCGCCCAGTCCTGCGCCCGAGCCCAGGCTCACTTCCCGCACAGGTCTACTGGCCTGACCCTCAGAGCAGTGGCGTGCAAAGGCCTGGTGATGCCCGGGGCCAACTCATTGATTGTATGCCCCAAAGACTTCTTGATTGTATGTATGCCTCAAATCACTATCTTATTTCCTTCTCTAATGGGATACCCCCCATTTGGATGCCCGGGGCCACCGCCCCTTCCCCCCCCACCTCTGCACACCACTGACTCAGAGCCAATCCTTATCCCGAAGTTATGGATCCACAGACCGGCGGTGGTGCGAACGCCGCCGTGGGCTTGCGTGAACTTGGAAAAGGCCCAGCCCAGGAGAGTACCGGCGAATCAAGAAGAGGAAGGCATGTCCCTTGGCGTGGTGGTGGGCAGCTGGTGCGTTTGCTGGGCATACACTGGTGGCTGGGGTGGTAGCTGGGGTGGTGGCTGGGGTGGTGGCTGGGGCGGCGAGCAGTTGCGCTTGTGTATCAGGTCTAGCCACTTCCACATTTTGCGGGTGGTACGTGGTACGGCAGTGCGTCGCTGGGCTGGGTGGGAGCCATGCCTGTGAGTCATTGTACCACTCCAGCACGCCAATCCACTGCTCCGCTGGTACTCTACCCCACTCGTGGAGGGCTGGGGTGGCGCCTGCTGCCTCTGCATTGCTTTCAAGATGGAGTGTAGGGTGGGTGGCAATTTTGTGGGCGGATTCAGGATCTTGTCCTCCAGTGACTTTTCAATCGTTATGTAAATCAGGTCGCAAACATTGCTAGACGATGATGAGACAGCATCTGCCAGCAGTGCCTTGGAGTTGAGTGGTGTGGCATGGGGCGGCAGCTGGTGGGCATGATGGGCAGTGGCCGCCTCTGGCCTGGGTAAGGATTGTGCTGGACCTTGGGGAGTCATGGCCGATGCCGCTCTGGCCTTCATCAGCACTGGCTGTGGACGAAGAGTCGTTGTCCTCCGGTACACTGGCCAACGGCTCTGCCATCATCGATGGCGCTTCTTGATTACACTGTCGCTGCCACCACCACTCTCGGCCTTCTTTCTACGTTGTTGAGTGCGCTGTCACAGCCACTGGTAGGGTGTGGAGTTGGTGTCGTGACATAATTCAGTGATTCTCAACCAGCGGTAAATTTACCCCTTAGGGGTAAAAATTACATGGCATTGGGTAAATATTTTTGTGCAAAGTGTGAATAATTTATTTTTCTGACCTTGTTCTTCTGTCCCTTTATGATGACGATACATTTTTGTATGGAAGTAAGGGGTAAATGGAAATACATCAAGCCGAGTGGGTTAATAATGGAGGAAAAGTTGAGAATCCCTGGTATCGATGATCTGCTCTTCTCTTCGTCTGTCACCTTCGGCAGACCATTGCCCTACCCGTCCGGGGCTTCTTGTACTCATCCAGCATGTCGTCGTACTTGTATTTCTTTTTAAAATTGAAATAGAAACTTTTGCATTGGCCAACCTCTATGACGGCCACTCTGAGGCACGTTATTGTGTTTATTTATTTTTTATACATCGGGTCCAACTAATGAAAGTAGGCCATGATACAGAGATAAAGTTGCAGATAATATTATTTGTGCCAAGATTCCATGTTGTTACTGTGGCAGACAAGTATGATACTTTTCAAAGATGCCTTAGGCCTTCAACATCCTGCAATGCTCACAATCGACCTTCACTGACAAATACAAAACGCCTTTCTAGGTTATATACACAAGCGATGACGTCAGTCTCATGTGTTGCCTGTCATTCACTATCCACATGACGTCAGCTAGCTAATATAACAGCGAGACTTCCTTTCTGCTATATATTAAAATCATTTTAAATACAGCATCTTGCAACAAATGAATTATGATTTTATAATGAATTCATAGATATTAGTACATTTTTATATCACACATCTAACCGATATTCAAAGGAATGTTATTTTAACCCAAACAAATAAAAATATTTTGAGATCCAAAAAAATCACAAATTATAGATATTAACCGACTTATCCATTTAAACTTTCAAGATGTTTTGAATCACCAAAGAACCCAAGAAGTGACTTTTAATTAGGAAGATTAATATTAAGCATTAAGAAAATCCTTAAATAAAGTAGGTCATATAACTTTAGACTAACTGACGTCTTCCTCTTATTACAATAAATTAAAATAAAAAATATGATAAGGCTTCAAAGCAACATTAACATGCAATTTTGATGGTTGTTAGACAGCAACCATCCAGGGAGGAACTACCGTCCAGTGGTAGTAGGTTGGTAGACAGCAACCATCCAGGGAGGAACTACCGTCCTGTGGTAGTAGGTTGTTAGACAGCAACTATCCAGGGAGGAACTACCGTCCTGTGGTAGTAGGTTGTTAGACAGCAACTATCCAGGGAGGAACTACCGTCCTGTGGTAGTAGGTTGTTAGACAGCAACCATCCAGGGAGGAACTACCGTCCTGTCGTAGTAGCTTGTTAGACAGCAACTATCCAGGGAGGAACTACCGTCCTGTGGTAGTAGGTTGTTAGACAGCAACCATCCAGGGAGGAACTACCGTCCTGTGGTAGTAGGTTGGTAGACAGCAACCATCCAGGGAGGTACTACCGTCCTGTGGTAGTAGGTTGGTAGACAGCAACCATCCAGGGAGGAACTACAGTCCTGTGGTAGTAGGTTGTTAGACAGCAACCATCCAGGGAGGTACTACCGTCCTGTGGTAGTAGGTTGGTAGACAGCAACCATCCAGGGAAGAACTACCATCCTGTGGTAGAAGGTTTTTAGACAACAACCATCCAGGGAGGAACTACCGTCCTGTGGTAGTAGGTTGGTAGACAGCAACCATCCAGGGAGGAACTACCGTCTTGTGGTAGTAGGTTGGTAGACAGCAACCATTTAGGGAGGTACTACCGTCCTGTGGTAGTAGGTTGTTAGACAGCAACCATCCAGGAAGGTACTACCGTCCTGTGGTAGTAGATTGGTAGACAGCAACCATCCAGGGAGGAACTACCGTCCTGTGGTAGTAGGTTGTTAGACAGCAACCATCCAGGGAGGAACTACCGTCCTGTGGTAGTAGGTTGTTAGACAGCAACCATCCAGGGAGGAACTACCGTCCTGTGGTAGTAGGTTGTTAGACAGCAACCATCCAGGGAGGAACTACCGTCCTGTGGTAGTAGGTTGTTAGACAGCAACCATCCAGGGAGGAACTACCGTCCTGTGGTAGTATGTTGGTAGACAGCAACCATCCAGGGAGGAACTACCGTCCTGTGGTAGTAGGTTGTTAGACAGCAACCATCCAGGGAGGAATTACCGTCCTGTGGTAGTAGGTTGGTAGACAGCAACCATCCAGGGAGGTACTACCGTCCTGTGGTAGTAGGTTGGTAGACAGCAACCATCCAGGGAGGAACTACCGTCCTGTGATAGTATGTTGTTAGACAGCAACCATCCAGGGAGGTACTACCGTCCTGTGGTAGTAGGTTGGTAGACAGCACAAATCCAGGGAGGAACTACCGTCCTGTGGTAGTAGGTTGGTAGACAGCAACCATCCAGGGAGGAACTACCGTCCTGTGGTAGTAGGTTGGTAGACAGCAACCATCCAGGGAGGAACTACCGTCCTCTGGTAGTAGGTTGGTAGACAGCAACCATCCAGGGAGGAACTACCGTCCTGTGGTAGTAGGTGTTTAGACAGCAACCATCCAGGGAGGAACTACCGTCCTGTGGTAGTAGGTTGGTAGACAGCAACCATATAGGGAGGAACTACCGTCCTGTGGTAGTAGGTTGGTAGACAGCAACAATACAGGGAGGAACTACCGTCCTGTGGTAGTAGGTTGTTAGACAGCAACCATCCAGGGAGGAACTACCGTCCTGTGGTAGTAGGTTGGTAGACAGCAACCATCCAGGGAGGAACTACCGTCCTGTCGTAGTAGGTTGTTAGACAGCAACCATCCAGGGAGGAACTACCGTCCTGTGGTAGTAGGTTCGTAGACAGCAACCATCCAGGGAGGAACTACCGTCCTGTGGTAGTAGGTTGTTAGACAGTAACCATCCAGGGAGGAACTACCGTCCTGTGGTAGTAAGTTGGTAGACAGCAACCATCCAGGGAGGAATTACCGTCCTGTGGTAGTAGGTTGTTAGACAGCAACCATTCAGGGAGGAATTACCGTCCTGTGGTAGTAGGTTGGTAGACAGCAACTATCAGGAGGAACTACCGTCCTGTGGTAGTAGGTTGTTAGACAGCAACCATCCAGGGAGGAACTACCGTCCTGTGGTAGTAGGTTGTTAGACAGCAACCATCCAGGGAGGAACTACCGTCCTGTCGTAGTAGCTTGTTAGACAGCAACTATCCAGGGAGGAACTACCGTCCTGTGGTAGTAGGTTGTTAGACAGCAACCATCCAGGGAGGAACTACCGTCCTGTGGTAGTAGGTTGGTAGACAGCAACCATCCAGGGAGGAACTACCGTCCTGTGGTAGTAGGTTGGTAGACAGCAACCATCCAGGGAGGAACTACAGTCCTGTGGTAGTAGGTTGTTAGACAGCAACCATCCAGGAGGTACTACGTCCTGTGGTAGTAGGTTGGTGACAGCAACCATCCAGGAAGAACTACCATCCTGTGGTAGAAGGTTTTAGACAACAACCATCCAGGAGGAACTACCGTCCTGTGGTAGTAGGTTGGTAGACAGCAACCATCCAGGGAGGAACTACCGTCTTGTGGTAGTAGGTTGGTAGACAGCAACCATTTAGGAGGTACTACCGTCCTGTGGTAGTAGGTTGTTAGACAGCAACCATCCAGGAAGGTACTACCGTCCTGTGGTAGTAGTTGGTAGACAGCAACCATCCAGGAGGAACTACCGTCCTGTGGTAGTAGGTTGTTAGACAGCAACCATCCAGGGAGGAACTACCGTCCTGTGGTAGTAGGTTGTTAGACAGCAACCATCCAGGAGGAACTACTGTCCTGTGGTAGTAGGTTGTTAGACAGCAACCATCCAGGGAGGAACTACCGTCCTGTGGTAGTAGGTTGTTAGACAGCAACCATCCAGGGAGGAACTACCGTCCTGTGGTAGTAGTTGGTAGACAGCAACCATCCAGGGAGGAACTACTGTCCTGGTAGTAGGTTGTTAGACAGCAACCATCCAGGGAGGAATTACCGTCCTGTGGTAGTAGGTTGGTAGACAGCAACCATCCAGGGAGGTACTACCGTCCTGTGGTAGTAGGTTGGTAGACAGCAACCATCCAGGGAGGAACTACCGTCCTGTGGTAGTATGTTGTTAGACAGCAACCATCCAGGGAGGTACTACCGTCCTGTGGTAGTAGGTTGGTAGACAGCACAATCCAGGAGGAACTACGTCCTGTGTAGTAGGTTGGTAGACAGCAACCATCCGGGGAGGAACTACCGTCCTGTGGTAGTAGGTTGGTAGACAGCAACCATCCAGGAGGAACTACCGTCCTTGGTAGTAGGTTGGTAGACAGCAACCATCCAGGAGGAACTACCGTCCTGTGGTAGTAGGTGTTTAGACAGCAACCATCCAGGGAGGAACTACCGTCCTGTGGTAGTAGGTTGGTAGACAGCAACCATCAGGGAGGAACTACCGTCCTGTGGTAGTAGATTGGTAGACAGCAACATACAGGAGGAACTACCGTCCTGTGGTAGTAGGTTGTTAGACAGCAACCATCCAGGAGGAACTACCGTCCTGTGGTAGTAGGTTGTAGACAGCAACCATCCAGGAGGAACTACCGTCCTGTCGTAGTAGGTTGTTAGACAGCAACCATCCAGGGAGGAACTACCGTCCTGTGGTAGTAGGTTCGTAGACAGCAACCATCCAGGAGGAACTACCGTCCTGTGGTAGTAGGTTGTTAGACAGTAACCATCCAGGGAGGAACTACCGTCCTGTGGTAGTAGTTGGTAGACAGCAACCATCCAGGGAGGAATTACCGTCCTGTGGTAGTAGGTTGTTAGACAGCAACCATTCAGGGAGGAATTACCGTCCTGTGGTAGTAGGTTGGTAGACAGCAACTATCCAGGGAGGAACTACCGTCCTGTGGTAGTAGGTTGTTAGACAGCAACCATCCAGGAGGAACTACGTCCTGTGGTAGTAGGTTGGTAGACAGCAACCATCCAGGGAGGAACTACCGTCCTGTGGTAGTAGGTTGGTAGACAGCAACCATCCAGGGAGGAACTACGTCCTGTGGTAGTAGGTTGTAGACAGCAACCATCCAGGGAGGAACTACCGTCCTGTGGTAGTAGGTTGGTAGACAGCAACCATCCAGGGAGGAACTACCGTCCTGTGGTAGTAGGTTGGTAGACAGCAACTATCCATGGAGGAACTACCGTCCTGTGGTAGTAGGTTGTTAGGCAGCAACCATCCAGGGAGGAACTACGTCCTGTCGTAGTAGGTTGGTAGACAGCAACAATCCAGGAGGAACTACCGTCCTGTTGTAGTAGGTTGGTAGACAGCAACCATACAGGGAGGAACTACCGTCCTGTGGAAGTAGGTGTGTAGACAGCAACCATCCAGGGAGGAACTACCGTCCTGTGGTAGTAGGTTGGTAGACAGCAACCATCCAGGGAGGAACTACCGTCCTGTGGTAGTAGGTTATTAGACAGCAACTATCCAGGGAGGAACTACCGTCCTGTGGTAGTAGGTTGGTAGACAGCAACCATCCAGGAGGAACTACCGTCCTGTGTAGTAGGTTGGTAGACAGCAACCATCCAGGGAGGAACTACCGTCCTGTGGTAGTAGGTTGGTAGACAGCAACCATCCAGGGAGGAACTACCGTCCTGTGGTAGTAGGTTGGTTGACAGCAATTATCCAGGGAGGAACTACCGTCCTGTGGTAGTAGGTTGTTACACAGCAACCATCCAGGGAGGAAGTACCGTCCTGTGGTAGTAGGTTGGTAGACAGCAACCATCCAGGGAGGAACTACCGTCCTGTGGTAGTAGGTTGGTAGACAGCAACATCCAGGGAGGAACTACGTCCTGTGGTAGTAGGTTGGTAGACAGCAACCATCCAGGGAGGAACTACCGTCCTGTGGTAGTAGGTTGGTAGACAGCAACCATCCAGGGAGGAACTACCGTCCTGTGGTAGTAGGTTGTTAGACAGCAACCATCCAGGGAGGAACTACCGTCCTGTGGTAGTAGGTTGGTAGACAGCAACCATCCAGGGAGGAACTACCGTCCTGTGGTAGTAGGTTGGTAGACAGCAACCATCCAGGGAGGAACTACCGTCCTGTAGTAGTAGGCTGGTAGACAGCAACCATCAGGAGGTACTACCGTCCTGTGGTAGTAGGTTGGTAGACAGCAACCATCCAGGGAGGAACTACCGTCCTGTGGTAGTAGGTTGTAGACAGCAACCATCCAGGAGGAACTACCGTCCTGTGGTAGTAGGTTGGTAGACAGCAACCATCCAGGGAGGAACTACCGTCCTGTGGTAGTAGGTTGGTAGACAGCAACCATCCAGGGAGGAACTACCGTCCTGTGGTAGTAGGTTGGTAGACAGCAACCATCCAGGGAGGAACTACCGTCCTGTGGTAGTAGGTTGGTAGACAGCAACCATCCAGGGAGGAACTACCGTCCTGTGGTAGTAGGTGTTTAGACAGCAACCATCCAGGAGGAACTACCGTCCTGTGGTAGTAGTTGGTAGACAGCAACCATCCAGGAGGAACTACCGTCCTGTGGTATGGTGTTTAGACAGCAACCATCCAGGAGGAACTACGTCCTGTGGTAGTAGGTTGTTAGACAGCAACCATCCAGGGAGGAACTACCGTCCTGGGTAGGTTGGTAGCAGCAACCACCAGGAGGAACTACCGTCCTGTGAGAGGTTGTTAGACAGCAACCACGGGAGGAACTACCGTCCTGTGGAGTAGGTTCGTGACAGCAACCATCCAGGGAGGAACTACCGTCCTGTGGTAGTAGGTTGTTGACAGTAACCATCCAGGGGAACTACCGTCCTGTGGTAGTAGGTTGGTAGACAGCAACCATCCAGGAGGAATTACCGTCCTGTGGTAGTAGGTTGTTAGACAGCAACCATTCGGGAGGAACTACGTCCTGTGGTAGTAGGTTGTTAGACAGCAACCATCCAGGGAGGAACTACCATCCTGTGGTAGTAGGTTGGTAGACAGCAACCATCCAGGGAGGAACTACCGTCCTGGTAGTAGGTTGTTAGACAGCAACCATCCAGGGAGGAACTACCATCCTGTGGTAGTAGGTTGGTAGACAGCAACCATCCAGGGAGGAACTACCGTCCTGTGGTAGTAGGTTGGTAGACAGGAACCATCCAGGGAGGAACTACCGTCCTGTGGTAGTAGGTTGGTAGACAGCAACCATCCAGGGAGGAACTACCGTCCTGTGGTAGTAGGTTGTTAGACAGCAACCATCCAGGGAGGAACTACCGTCCTGTAGTAGTAGGTTGGTTGACAGCAATTATCCAGAAAGGAACTACCGTCCTGTGGTAGTAGGGTGTTACACAGCAACCATCCAGGTAGGAACTACCGTCCTGTGGTAGTAGGTTGGTAGACAGCAACCATCCAGGGAGGAACTACCGTCCTGTGGTAGTAGGTTGGTAGACAGCAACTATCCATGGAGGAACTACCGTTCTGTGGTAGTAGGTTGTTAGGCAGCAACCATCCAGGGAGGAACTACCGTCCTGTGGTAGTAGGTTGGTAGACAGCAACCATCCAGGGAGGAACTACCGTCCTGTTGTAGTAGGTTGGTAGACAGCAACCATACAGGGAGGAACTACCGTCCTGTGGAAGTAGGTGTGTAGACAGCAACCATCCAGGGAGGAACTACCGTCCTGTGGTAGTAGGTTGGTAAACAGCAACCATCCAGGGAGGAACTACCGTCCTGTGGTAGTAGGTTGGTAGACAGCAACCATCCAGGGAGGAACTACCGTCCTGTAGTTGTAGGCTGGTAGACAGCAACCATACAGGGAGGAACTACCGTCCTGTGGAAGTAGGTTGGTAGACAGCAACCATCCAGGGAGGAACTACCGTCCTGTATTAGTAGGTTGGTAGACAGCAACCATCCAGGGAGGAACTACCGTCCTGTGGTAGTAGGTTGTTAGACAGCAACCATACAGGGAGGAACTACCGTCCTGTGGTAGTAGGTTGTTAGACAGCAACCATCCAGGGAGGAACTACCGTCCTGTGGTAGTACGTTGGTAGACAGCAACCATCCAGGGAGGAACTACCATCCTGTAGTAGTAGGTTGGTAGACAGCAACCATCCAGGGAGGAACTACCGTCCTGTGGTAGTAGGTTGGTAGACAGCAACCATACAGGGAGGAACTACCGTCCTGTGGAAGTAGGTTGGTAGACAGCAACCATCCAGGGAGGAACTACCGTCCTGTGGTAGTAGTTTGGTAGACAGCAACAATCCAGGGAGGAACTACCGTCCTGTGGTAGTAGGTTATTAGACAGCAACCATCCAGGGAGGAACTACCGTCCTGTGGTAGTAGGTTGGTAGACAGCAACCATCCAGGGAGGAACTACCGTCCTGTGGTAGTAGGGTGTTAGACAGCAACTATCCACGGAAGGAACTACCGTCCTGTGGTAGTAGGTTGGTAGACAGCAACTATCCAGGGAGGAACTACCGTCCTGTGGTAGTAGGTTGTTAGACAGCAACCATCCAGGGAGGAACTACCGTCCTGTTGTAGTAGGTTGGTAGACAGCAACTATCCAGGGAGGAACTACCGTCCTGTCGTAGTAGGTTGTTAGCAACCATCCAGGGAGGAACTACCGTCCTGTGGTAGTAGGTTGGTAGACAGCAACCATCCAGGAGGAACTACCGTCCTGTGGTAGTAGGTTGTTAGACAGCAACAATCCAGGAGGAACTACCGTCCTGTGGTAGTAGGTTGGTAGACAGCAACCATCCAGGGAGGAACTACCGTCCTGTGGTAGTAGGTTGTTAGACAGCAACCATCCAGGGAGGAACTACCGTCCTGTGGTAGTAGGTTGTTAGACAGCAACCATCCAGGGAGGAACTACCGTCCTGTGGTAGTAGGTTGGTAGACAGCAACCATCCAGGGAGGAACAAAAGTCCTGTGGTATTAGGTTGTTAGACAGCAACCATCCAGGGAGGAACTACCGTCCTGTGGTAGTAGGTTGGTAGACAGCAACCATCCAGGGAGGAACTACAATCCTGTAGTAGTAGGTTGTTAGACAGCAACTATCAGGGAGGAACTACCGTCCTGTGGTAGTAGGTTGGTAGACAGCAACCATCCAGGGAGGAACTACCGTCCTGTGGTAGTAGGTTTGTAGACAGCAATTATCCAGGGAAGAACTACCGTCCTGTGGTAGTAGGTTGGTAGACAGCAACCATCCAGGGAGGAACTACCGTCCTGTGGTAGTAGGTTGTTATACAGCAACCATCCAGGGAGGAACTACCGTCCTGTGGTAGTAGGTTGGTAGACAGCAACCATCCAGGGAGGAACTACCGTCCTGTGGTAGTAGGTTGTTAGACAGCAACCATCCAGGGAGGAACTACCGTCCTGTGGTAGTAGGTTGGTAGACAGCAACCATCCAGGGAGGAACTACCGTCCTGTGGTAGTAGGTTTGTAGACAGCAACCATCCAGGGAGGAACTACCGTCCTGTGGTAGTAGGTTGGTAGACAGAAACCATCCAGGGAGGAACTACCGTCCTGTGGTAGTAGGTTGTTAGACAGCAACCATCCAGGGAGGAACTACCGTCCTGTGGTAGTAGGTTGGTAGACAGCAACCATCCAGGGAGGAACTACCGTCCTGTGGTAGTAGGTTGGTAGACAGAAACCATCCAGGGAGGAACTACCGTCCTGTGGTAGTAGGTTGTTATACAGCAACCATCCAGGGAGGAACTACCGTCCTGTGGTAGTAGGTTGTTAGACAGCAACCATCCAGGGAGGAACTACCGTCCTGTGGTAGTAGGTTTGTAGACTGCAACCATCCAGGGAGGAACTACCGTCTTGTGGTAGTAGGTTGTTAGACAGCAACCATCCAGGGAGGAACTACCGTCCTGTTGTAGTAGGTTGGTAGACTGCAACCATCCAGGGAGGAACTACCGTCCTGTGGTAGTAGGTTGGTAGACAGCAACCATCCAGGGAGGAACTACCGTCCTGTGGTAGTAGGTTGGTAGACAGCAACCATCCAGGGAGGAACTACCGTCCTGTGGTAGTAGGTTGTTAGACAGCAACCATCCAGGGAGGAACTACCGTCCTGTGTTAGTAGGTTGTTAGACAGCTACCATCCAGGGAGGAACTACTGTCCTGTGGTAGTAGGTTGTTAGTCAGCAACCATCCAGGGAGGAACTACCGTCCTGTGGTAGTAGGTTGGTAGACAGCAACCATCCAGGGAGGAACTACCGTCCTGTGGTAGTAGGTTGGTAGACAGCAACCATCCAGGGAGGAACTACCGTCCTGTGGTAGTAGGTTTGTAGACAGCAACCATCCAGGGAGGAACTACCGTCCTGTGGTAGTAGGTTGGTAGACAGCAACAATCCAGGGAGGAACTACCGTCCTCTGGTAGTAGGTTGTTAGACAGCAACCATCCAGGGAGGAACTACCGTCCTGTGGTAGTAGGTTGGTAGACAGCAACCATCCAGGGAGGAACTACCATCCTGTGGTAGTAGGTTGGTAGACAGCAACCATTTAGGGAGGAACTACCGTCTTGTGGTAGTAGGTTGGTAGACAGCAACCATCCAGGAAGGAACTACCGTCCTGTGGTAGTAGGTTGGTAGACAGCAACCATCCAGGAAGGAACTACCGTCCTGTGGTAGTAGGTTGGTAGACAGCAACCATCCAGGGAGGAACTACCGTCCTGTGGTAGTAGGTTGTTAGACAGCAACCATCCAGGGAGGAACTACCGTCCTGTTTTAGTAGGTTGTTAGACAGCAACCATTCAGGGAGGAACTACCGTCCTGTGGTAGTAGGTTGTTAGACAGCAACCATCCAGGGAGGAACTACCGTCCTGTGGTAGTAGGTTGGTAGACATCAACCATCCAGGGAGGAACTACCGTCCCCCCCCCCCCCCCCCCCCCCCCCCCTATCCAGGGAGGAACTACCGTCCTGTGGTAGTAGGTTGGTAGACAGCAACCATCCAGGGAGGAACTACCGTCCTGTGTAGTAGGTTGTAGACAGCAACTATCCAGGGAGGAACTACGTCCTGTGGTAGTAGGTTGGTAGCAACCATCCAGGGAGGAACTACCGTCCTGTGGTAGTAGGTTGGTAACAGCAACCATCCAGGAGGAACTACCGTCCTGTGGTAGTAGGTTGGTAGACAGCAACCATCCAGGGAGGAACTACCGTCCTGTGGTAGTAGGTTGTTAGACAGCAACCATCCAGGAGGAACTACCGTCCTGTGGTAGTAGGTTGGTAGACAGCAACCATCCAGGGAGGAACTACCGTCCTGTAGAGGTTGTAGACAGCAACCATCCAGGGAGGAACTACCGTCCTGTGGTAGTAGGTTGGTAGACAGAACCATCCAGGGAGGAACTACGTCCTGTGGTATAGGTTGTTAGACAGCAACCATCCAGGAGGAACTACCGTCCTGTGGTAGTAGGTTGGTAGACAGCAACCATCCAGGGAGGAACTACCGTCCTGTAGTAGGTTGTAGACAGCAACCATCCAGGAGGAACTACCGTCCTGTGGTAGTAGGTTGTAACAGCAACCATCCAGGAGGAACTACCGTCCTGTGGTAGTAGGTTGTAGACAGCAACCATCCAGGGAGGAACTACCGTCCTGTGTAGTAGGTTGGTAGACAGCAACCATCCAGGAGGAACTACCGTCCTGTGGTAGTAGGTTGTTAACAGCAACCATCCAGGAGGAACTACCGTCCTGTGGTAGTAGGTTGGTAGACAGCAACCATCCAGGAGGAACTACGTCCTGTGGTAGTAGGTTGTAGACAGCAACCATCCAGGAGGAACTACCGTCCTGTGGTAGTAGGTTGGTAGACAGCAACCATCCAGGAGGAACTACCGTCCTGTGGTAGTAGGTTTTAGACAGCAACCATCCAGGAGGAACTACCGTCCTGTGTAGTAGGTTGGTAGACAGCACCATCCAGGAGGAACTACGTCCTGTGGTAGTAGGTTGTTAGACAGCAACCATCCAGGAAGAACTACCGTCCTGTGGTAGTAGGTTGTTAGACAGCAACCATCCAGGGAGGAACTACCGTCCTGTGGTAGTAGGTTGGTAGACAGCAACTATACAGGGAGTAACTACCGTCCTGTGGTAGTAGGTTGTTAGACAGCAACCATCCAGGGAGGAACTACCGTCCTGTGGTAGTAAGTTGGTAGACAGCAACCATCCAGGGAGGAACTACCGTCCTGTGGTAGTAGGTTGTTAGACAGCAACCATCCAGGGAGGAACTACCGTCCTGTGGTAGTAGGTTGGTAGACAGCAACCATCCAGGGAGGAACTACCGTCCTGTGGTAGTAGGTTGGTAGACAGCAACCATCCAGGGAGGAACTACCGTCCTGTGGTAGTAGGGTGTTAGACAGCAACTATCCACGGAAGGAACTACCGTCCTGTGGTAGTAGGTTGGTAGACAGCAACTATCCAGGGAGGAACTACCGTCCTGTGGTAGTAGGTTGTTAGACAGCAACCATCCAGGGAGGAACTACCGTCCTGTTGTAGTAGGTTGGTAGACAGCAACTATCCAGGGAGGAACTACCGTCCTGTGGTAGTAGGTTGTTAGCAACCATCCAGGGAGGAACTACCGTCCTGTGGTAGTAGGTTAGTAGACAGCAACCATCCAGGGAGGAACTACCGTCCTGTGGTAGTAGGTTGTTAGACAGCAACAATCCAGGGAGGAACTACCGTCCTGTGGTAGTAGGTTGGTAGACAGCAACCATCCAGGGAGGAACTACCGTCCTGTGGTAGTAGGTTGTTAGACAGCAACCATCCAGGGAGGAACTACCGTCCTGTGGTAGTAGGTTGTTAGACAGCAACCATCCAGGGAGGAACTACCGTCCTGTGGTAGTAGGTTGGTAGACAGCAACCATCCAGGGAGGAACAAAAGTCCTGTGGTATTAGGTTGTTAGACAGCAACCATCCAGGGAGGAACTACCGTCCTGTGGTAGTAGGTTGGTAGACAGCAACCATCCAGGGAGGAACTACAATCCTGTAGTAGTAGGTTGTTAGACAGCAACCATCCAGGGAGGAACTACCGTCCTGTGGTAGTAGGTTGGTAGACAGCAACCATCCAGGGAGGAACTACCGTCCTGTGGTAGTAGGTTTGTAGACAGCAATTATCCAGGGAAGAACTACCGTCCTGTGGTAGTAGGTTGGTAGACAGCAACCATCCAGGGAGGAACTACCGTCCTGTGGTAGTAGGTTGTTATACAGCAACCATCCAGGGAGGAACTACCGTCCTGTGGTAGTAGGTTGGTAGACAGCAACCATCCAGGGAGGAACTACCGTCCTGTGGTAGTAGGTTGTTAGACAGCAACCATCCAGGGAGGAACTACCGTCCTGTGGTAGTAGGTTGGTAGACAGCAACCATCCAGGAGGAACTACTCCTGTGGTAGTAGGTTGGTAGACAGCAACCATCCAGGAGGAATACCGTCCTGTGGTAGTAGGTTGGTAGACAGAAACCATCCAGGAGGAACTACCGTCCTGTGGTAGTAGGTTGTTAGACAGCAACCATCCAGGGAGGAACTACCGTCCTGTGGTAGTAGGTTGGTAGACAGCAACCATCCAGGGAGGAACTACCGCCCTGGGTGTAGGTTGGTAGACAGAAACCATCCAGGAGGAACTACCGTCCTGTGGTAGTAGGTTGTTATACAGCAACCATCCAGGGAGGAACTACCGTCCTGTGGTAGTAGGTTTAGACAGCAACCATCCAGGGAGGAACTACCGTCCTGTGGTAGTAGGTTTGTAGACAGCTACCATCCAGGGAGGAACTACCGTCCTGTGGTAGTAGATTGGTAGACAGCAACCATCCAGGGAGGAACTACCGTCCTGTGGTAGTAGGTTGTTAGACAGCAACCATCCAGGGAGGAACTACCGTCCTGTGGTAGTAGGTTGTTAGACAGCTACCATCCAGGGAGGAACTACCGTCCTGTGGTAGTAGGTTGGTAGACAGCAACCATCCAGGGAGGAACTACCGTCCTGTGGTAGTAGGTTGTTAGACAGCAACCATCCAGGGAGGAACTACCGTCCTGTGGTAGTAGGTTGGTAGACAGCAACCATCCAGGGAGGAACTACCGTCCTGTGGTAGTAGGTTGTTAGACAGCAACCATCCAGGGAGGAATTACCGTCCTATGGTAGTAGGTTGGTAGACAGCAACTATCCAGGGAGGAACTACCGTCCTGTGGTAGTAGGTTGTTAGACAGCAACCATCCAGGGAGGAACTACCGTCCTGTGGTAGTAGGTTGGTAGACAGCAACCATCCAGGTAGGAACTACCGTCCTGTGGTAGTAGGTTGTTAGACAGCTACTATCCAGGGAGGAACTACCGTCCTGTGGTAGTAGGTTGGTAGACAGCAACCATCCAGGGAGGAACTACCGTCCTGTGGTAGTAGGTTGTTAGACAGCAACCATCCAGGGAGGAACTACCGTCCTGTGGTAGTAGGTTGTTAGACAGCTACCATCCAGGGAGGAACTACCGTCCTGTGGTAGTAGGTTGGTAGACAGCAACCATCCAGGGAGGAACTACCGTCCTGTGGTAGTAGGTTGGTAGAAAGCAACCATCCAGGTAGGAACTACCGTCCTGTGGTAGTAGGTTGTTAGACAGCTACCATCCAGGGAGGAACTACCGTCCTGTGGTAGTAGGTTGGTAGACAGCAACCATCCAGGGAGGAACTACCGTCCTGTGGTAGTAGGTTGTTAGACAGCAACCATCCAGGGAGGAACAATTGTCCTGTGGTAGTAGGTTGGTAGACAGCAACCATCCAGGGAGGAACTACCGTCCTGTGGTAGTAGGTTGTTAGACAGCAACCATCCAGGGAGGAACTACCGTCCTGTGGTAGTAGGTTGTTAGACAGCAACTATCCAGGGAGGAACTACCGTCCTGTGGTAATACGTTTTTAGACAGCAACCATCCAGGGAGGAACTACCGTCCTGTGGTAGTAGGTTGGTAGACAGCAACCACCCAGGGAGGAACTACCGTCCTGTGGTAGTAGGTTGTTAGACAGCAACCATCCAGGGAGGAACTACCGTCCTTTGGTAGTAGGTTGTTAGACAGCAACTATCCAGGGAGGAACTACCGTCCTGTGGTAGTAGGTTGTTAGACAGCAACCACCCAGGGAGGAACTACCGTCCTGTGGTAGTAGGTTGTTAGACAGCAACCATCCAGGGAGGAACTACCGTGCTGTGGTAGTAGGTTGTTAGACAGCAACTATCCAGGGAGGAACTACCGTCCTGTGGTAGTAGGTTGTTAGACAGCAACTATCCAGGGAGGAACTACCGTCCTGTGGTAGTAGGTTGTTAGACAGCATCCATCCAGGGAGGAACTACCGTCCTGTGGTAGTAGGTTTTTAGACAGCAACCATCCAGGGAGGAACTACCGTCCTGTGGTAGTAGGTTGTTAGACAGCAACTATCCAGGGAGGAACTACCGTCCTGTGGTAGTAGGTTGTTAGACAGCAACCATCCAGGGAGGAACTACCGTCCTGTGGTAGTAGGTTGGTACACAGCAACCACCCAGGGAGGAACTACCGTCCTGTGGTAGTAGGTTGTTAGACAGCAACCATCCTGGGAGGAACTACCGTCCTGTGGTAGTAGGTTGTTAGACAGCAACCATCCAGGGAGGAACTACCGTCCTGTGGTAGTAGGTTGGTAGACAGCAACCACCCAGGGAGGATCTACCGTCCTGTGGTAGTAGGTTGTTAGACAGCAACCATCCAGGAACTATCGTGAACCAAATGAGTGTGAAACAGAAGCCTGAATTTGTTTCGCATGATGGTGGGATTACTGGTGACTTTTCTGTCTCATAAACATGCAAGATTTCAGGTACGTCTTGCTACTTCTACTTACACTTAGGTAACACTACACATGTATGTACAAGCATATATATACTAACCCCTCTGGGTTTTCTTCTATTTTCTTCCTAGTTCTTGTTCTTGTTTATGTCTGCTTATGTCCATGGGAAAGTGGAACAGAATTTCTTTCTCCATAAGCTAAATGCCGGGAGCAATGGGCTAGTAACCCCTTCTCCTGTATAAACTACTAAAAAGAAGGAAAAAAAGAACTTTATAAAACTGGGATGTGTGAATGTGCGTGAATGCAGTGCAGATGATAAGAAAAATGTGATTGCAAAGGTTACGAATGAAAAGAAGTTGGATGTCCTGGCCCTAAGCGAAACAAAGCTGAAGGGGGTAGGCGAGTTTCAGTGGGAAGAAATATATGGGATTAAGTCAGGAGTATCTGAGAGAGTTAGAGCTAAGGAAGGGGTAGCAATAATGCTGAAGGATCAGTTATGAAGAGAGAAGAGGGAATATAAATGTATAAATTCAAGGATTATGTGGATTAAAATAAGGGTCGGATGTGAAAAGTGGGTTATAATAAGTGTGTATGCACCTGGAGAAGAGAGGAGTTTAAAGAAGAGAGAGAGGTTTTGGGAGATGTTAAGTGAGTGTGTAGGGGACCTAAATGCCAAAGTAGGAGAAGCGTTTAGAGAGGGTGTGGTAGGTACGTTTGGGGTGCCAGGTGTAAATGATAAAGGGGAGCTTTTGATTGAACTTTGTATAGAAAGGGTTTGGTTATAGGTAACACATATTTTAAGAAAAAGATGATAAATAAGCATACAAGATATGATATAAGGCGTAATGATAGTAGTTTGTTGGACTACGTATTGATAGATAAAAGACTGTTGGGTAGACTTCAGGATGTACATGTTTATAGAGGAGCCACTGATATATCACATCACTTTTTAGTTGTAGCTACAGTGAGAGTAAAAGGTAGATGGGATGCAAGGAAAATGGAAGCAGCAAGTAAAAGAGAGGTGAAGGTTTATAAACTAAAGGAGGAGGCAGTTAGGGTAAGATATAAACAACTGTTAGAGGACAGATGGGCTAGTGTGAGTATAGGCAATGAGGTAGAAGTTGTATGGGGTACGTTTAAGAATATAGTGTTAGAGTGTTCAGCAGAAGTTTGTGGTTACAGGAATGTGGGTGTGGGAGGGAAGAAGAGCGATTGGTGGACTGATGATGTAAAGAGAGTAGTAAGAGAGAAAAATTTAGCATATGAGAGGTTTTTAAAAAGCAGAAGTGATGCAAGGAGGGAGGAGTATATGGAGATAAAAAGAAAGGTTAAGAGAGTGGTGAAGCAATGTAAAAAGAGAGCAAATGTGAGAGTGGGTGAGTTGGTAACCTCTATTTCTTTTTGAGCTCTACCTGCGGTCTGGTCAACTACAAAAGAAGCTTTATTCTGGAGCCCATTAAGAGATGAACCAGCTCGCTCAGGAATCCAAGTCTTGACAGTAAAAGGAAGACAGCAGCCACATCCACTAATTCTTTAACTCAAAAATGGCTAACGTGACTATGCTGCTGCCTGATATTTTGAAACCACCAACCAGCCCAGGAATACTGTGCCTACCTACATCTATGTCTGTGTTCTCTTCTTTTTATTTTTATTTATTAATTAAATTCCCTGATTTCTCATTTTCTTTACTTCATTTTGAATATAATTTTTTTTATAACTTTCCTTCGGTGTATTTTTTTTGTGAAAGTATACCTACTAAAATAATGAAAAAAAATCTCAAGATTTTAATTATAGCCCCATTTACCTGACTTCAGTAATATTAATTATTAGAATCAAGTGTAGATTCAGTACAAATTTGAGATTTTATGAATGTCTCATAACATGGTTCCAGAGGTTTGTTAGTTTCACACAGACAGTTGGAAAAAATTATTGGACAAAACATTTTTGATGGATGAATTTATGAACCAATGAAAGTTTGTGAAAAGTTCGAAAAATAACAATTGAGGTCAGTATTTTTGTGTGTTTGGGGGGGAGGGGAGGAAAGCCCACAGGAAGAAGCAGGATTTAGTCCTATTACGAAAAGACTTGCATAATTAAAGGCCTGTTGTAGTTGGTCGTAATTCAAGTCTCTAGACAAGAAACAGTCCAGGTAAATTAAGGCAGAGGCAAACACAAGAGGGATAATTTTAGTACATAAATTTCCTTCACCAACATATTTACAGTATATACAAAGTGGTTATTATCAGCATAATATTAGTAATGATCAAGAGAGCAAAGAGCCACTATTCTTTTACGCCTCAAGATAGACCAGTGCGTATGCGTATAAAACTCATCTGCCGCCCAGACAGGTGGAAAAGCATAACCTCAACTCGTCTGGGGCCAAACACCCAATTTGGTTATTGTTTGAATTGGATAGTCTATCAGAGCAGCGGGCTCCTAAATAAATTGCTTCTATCTGTCAGTTTGGCTGGTCTAGAGACATGCAAATGAGCGTGTGATGAGCACCAAATAAATGCAACATACCTGGCCCACACTACACACCCCACTCCCAGAGCACCATACCCCACTCCCAGAGCACCACACCCCACTCCCAGAGCACCATACCCCACTCCCAGAGCACCACACCCCACTCCCAGAGCACCATACCCCACTCCCAGAGCACCATACCCCACTCCCAGAGCACCACACCCCACTCCCAGAGCACCACACCCCACTCCCAGAGCACCACACCCCACTCCCAGAGCACCATAACAGCTTGGAAATTGAATCCCTGACGTGGGTAGCATGCGACCTATGGAACATATTAAAGAAAAAACTGGTAAACGGGGCCACCGTTCCTCTCATACTATCCCACCCAGATGGAAATGCTAGACAATAAATTAACATTAAATTTAATAGCAAATGTTAATTGTTCCAGGTCCCTACCACAGAGTGGAGCAGTAGACAGTAGGGCTAACAAAGCTCCATGACACTCATGGACGGTACCAATGTTTCTCCACGCCAAGAAAAAAAACTTATTGTGGATTGTACAAAGTATTAATTTCTGAAACATATAGATCTCACAAAAAGAAAAAAAAGTTTAAATCTACACATCACAGTAATCCTAACCAATAATACAATAAATGCATGTTGACATACAATCATAACCACTAATACAATAAATGCATGTTGACATACAATCCTAACCACTAATACAATAAATGCATGTTGACATACAATCCTAACCAATAATACAATAAATGCATGTTGACATACAATCCTAACCAATAATACAATAAATGCATGTTGACATACAATCCTAACCAATAATACAATAAATGCATGTTGACATACAATCCTAACTAACAAGCCATAGAGAGTGAATCTGCTACTATGTAGGTTAGGAAGCATTGAAAAAAAATTGTTAGAGATTCAATCTGCACTTTTCAATCATTGTTTGTTTGGTCACAACAAACTTCTGAGCAAAATTTCAGACCATTTCATGCCTATTTACCCTGCAGCATCACGATCGTCTTTCCGTCATATTATACACCACTGAAAGCAATTTGTTATAATTTATTGGTTGTCAAGCTGTATAACCCTTGTGGTTTAGCGCTTCTATTTGATTATAATAATAATAATAATAATATTGGTTGTCAGGATAATAAAGAAGTGAACATGGTTTATATCATTTTTGGTTGTGAAGATTGTGTAATATTGGAACAAACTGAACAGTTTTGAAAAAAGTTCTAAAATAGTCGAAGGTTGTAACTACGTAGTTGTTTGTGAAAGTTGTTTGTCAATGTAATATTTTTAATAATGACTCACGAAATCGTAATAATACGATTACAAAAAACTACTCAATGGGGATTTTTGGGGCTCACTTGCCATGGGTTCCACCCGTTCCGTGGTTTGAAATTGCTAAGTCATATTTATGAGGTATTTGATAACCTCATCATTCCTGAACATACTCTTATTTAAATAAATATATATTTTTTTCCAACTTTATCCTACCAAAATCTTAAATTTCCATTAATAATTATTTATTTAAAAAACTCAACATTTTCTACCAATGAGGACAGTAGTCAGATGGTAATGGCCCTTCAACGGCCAGTGGCTTTGCCATTTATTATTCGAAATGTCTAATGTTTTCGTCTATTACATAATGCCGACCTTTACAAAAATAAAGAGCATGATTTCCTAAAATTCTTTTATATGATATGATTTGCATATTTTTTAAAAAGCGATTTTTTGCATCTTTTTTTTCAGTTCAGTTTTCATAATTCAATAATTTTAGTTTACGTGAATTTTATAAAAAGAAATCCACTATGATGACTCACCGTAGACAGTGAACCATACAGCATCCACATGACCTTCATGCATGCACATGACCTTCATGCATCCACATTACCTTCATGCATCCACTTGACCTTGTTGCATGCTTATGACCATGCATGCACATGACCTTCATGCACATGACCTTCATGCATCCACTTGACCTTGTTGCATGCTTATGACTATGCATGCACATGACCTTCATGCATCCACATGACCTTCATGCATCCACTTGACCTTGTTGCATGCTTATGACCATGCATGCACATGACCTTCATGCACATGACCTTCATGCACATGACCTTCATGCACATGACCTTCATGCACATGACCTTCATGCACATGACCTTCATGCATCCACATGACTTTCATGCATATACATGACCTTCATACATCCACATGACCATCATGCATCCACATGATATTCATGCATCCACATGACCTTCATGCATCCACATGACTTTCATGCATCCACTAGACCTTGTTGCATGCTTATGACCATGCATACACATGACCTTCATGCATCCACATGACCTTCATGCATGCACATGACCTTCATGCATCCACATGACCTTCATGCATCCACATGACCTTCATGCATCCACTTGACCTTGTTGCATGCTTATGACCATGCATGCACATGACCATGCATGCACATGACCTTCATGCACATGACCTTCATGCACATGACCTTCATGCACATGACCTTCATGCACATGACCTTCATGCACATGACTTTCATGCACATGACCTTCATGCAATGACCTTCATGCACATGACCTTCATGCACATGACCTTCATGCATCCACATGACCTTCATGCATACACATGACTTTCATGCATATACATGACCTTCATGCATCCACATGACCTTCATGCATCCACATGACCTTCATGCATCCACATGACCTTCATGCATCCACATGACCTTCATGCATCCACTTGACCTTGTTGCATGCATATGACCATGCATGCACATGACCTTCATGCATGCACATGACCTTCATGCATATACATGACCTTCATGCATCTACATAACCTTCATGCATCCACATGACCTTCATGCATCCACATGACCTTCATGCATCCACATGACCTTCATGCATCCACTTGACCTTGTTGCATGCACATGACCTTCATGCATGCACATGACCTTCATGCATGCACATGACCTTCATGCATGCACATGACCTTCATGCATGCACATGACCTTCATGCATGCACATGACCTACAAGATACACAGTTTTGTCGTTTCTCGTACCTTTATTTTTCTACCAATACGAGCCAAGGTTCCAGCAGATATATGTAATACAATTATATTCATTTAAAAAACAATCAGCCTTTATTCATTAGAGTAAATAAAAGACCTTTGAATAATGCTCACCATGTAAAATATAAGGCACTCGGAGAATGCCACAGTTAACACATCACTGGTCTGTTTAGAAAGTTTGACATTTACTGTGAGTGTAATAATAATAATAATAATAATAATAATAATAATAATAATAATAATAATAATAATAATAATAATAACAATAATAATAATTATAATAATAATAAACAATTACAATAATAATAATAATTACAATAATAATAATAAGTACATGTATAAGAATAATAATAATGATAATAATAATAATAACAAGTACATGTACAAGGTATACAGAGTTAGCTGACATCAGTGATCTATTATACAGAAAGCCCCTTGTTAAGCAGAGCATTTCGGGCAAATTAGGTAAATTTTGTCCCCAGGATGCGACCCACACCAGTAGACTAACACCCAGGTGCCTATTTTACGGAGAGATGAACATTGACAGCAGGTGTCTTAAGGAAACACGTTCTAATGTTTCCAACCGTACCGAGGATCGAACCCCGGACCTCGGTGTGTAAGCTGAGTGTGCTAGCAATCGAGGCGCCACATCTATCTTTCGTGAAGGTATCACGTCTACTGTCTGTGATTGTGGTACAAACATCTCTCTTGAATGTACCACACTTAATGTGTCGATAGTACCACACAATGTGTAGATAGTACCACACTTAATGTGTAGATGGTATCATATTTATGTTGCCACATCTACTGAAAGTGTTTATTTTACATCTATTATCTGTGTTGAAGGAGTTACATCTACTGTCTGTGTTGATGATACGACATCTACTATGTTGGTGATACCACATCTACTGTCTATGTTGATGATACCACATCTAATGTCTATGTTGGTGATACCACATCTACTGTCTATGTTGATGATACCACATCTAATGTCTATGTTGATGATACCACATCTACTGTCTATGTTGATGATACCACATCTACTGTCTATGTTGATGATACCACATCTACTGTTTAGGTTGATGATACCACATCTACTGTCTAGGTTGATGATACCACATCTACTGTCTATGTTGATGATACCACATTTACTGTCTATGTTAATGATACCACATCTACTGTCTATGTTGATGATACCATATCTGCTGTCATCGTTTGTGTGATAATGGTACCGCATCTACTGTCTGTGTTTAGGCTACCACATCTACTGTCTGTTTTGATAGTTGCACATCAGTTTATGTTAATGGTACTATATCTACTCTCTGAGTTAATGGCATTTCATCAATTTATGTTGATGCTGATCACCAACTTCCTGTGTTGATGATACCACATTTATTGTTTTTGCTTATGGTTCTACATCTACTGTATGTTGATAGTAATTATTATTATTATTATTATTATTATTATTATTATTATTATTATTATTATTATTAGAACTCGGCCTAAGGTTTCAAACTACTTAGTATCGTCTTCGGGAGAAAGATCAGAATACATGTATCACATAATTCAACTCATCTGACGATTTCAATTTTCCTTTGAAAACTGTAGATCAGGATGAACTTCTTGATGTCATCAGAGGAACGAGTTACGTCTAGAGAACTCTCTTATCCTCCAGTCTCTCGACAAATTTTTATAAGCCGATAAAAGTGTTGAAACTGAATCTCTGCTCCTGCAGTTCAAGAAGTTCCTCTGTGCTGTATATTAGAGGAACATGAGGTTTATGTTCATGGTTCTGTCCTTATTAAACAAGCTCCATAAAGAATGGGTTTTGCGAAACGGAAGATTAAATATATATTTTTAAATATAGTCAGTACCTGAGCAGCCAAGCTGTTGTTCGTACGTCGGTTTGCGTGCAGCCAACAGTAACAGCGATTGATCAGGCTCTGATCCACCACGATGCCTGATCACAGACCGGGCCGCGGGGGCGTTGATTCCCGAAACCCTCTCCAGGTATACTCCAGGTATAATCTGACTGAAAATAAGCAAGTGTCGATGGGCCTCACAAATGTATAATAATACCTAATGAAACCTGATGGTGCCTATAGATTGTGCACTCACTACTACAAAGTGAACGTTCTATAGTGTCTCTATATGATGGCTACACTCTTTCCTGAATGGATGATATGATAGATCGACTCTCAGGAGCCACTTACGTATGTTGTCTGGACTTTTCTCTTGGATACAATCAAGTACCGCTTATACCTCTACAACTTTCTAGTGACATTTTGTGATGAGAAGTGTGTCGGGCTCAACAACATGTTATGCACTAGCTAACGCTAACTAAAGACTTAATAATAATAATAATAATAATAATAATAATAATAATAATAATAATAATAATAATAATAATATCTTTATTTCTACAAGTACATGTACAAGGTATACAGGCATAGCTGACATCAATGACATACTACTATATAGAAAGCCGCTTGTTATGCTGAGCATTTCGGACAAATTAGGTCAATGTCCCAGGATGCGACCCACACCAGTCGACTAACACCCAAGTACCCATTTTACTGATGGGTGAACATAGACAAAATGTGTAAATAAACACACCAGTGTTTCTACCCTGGCTGGGAATCGAACCCAGACCCTTGGCGTGGAAGCAAGAGCTTTAGCCACCAGGCCACTAGAACCCTAAGGAGTGGAAAGGTATCTAGAAGACTTGGTAGTCTTCAGCGACAATTTGAAGCAACATCTACTTCATTTAGAGAGTTAAGGTAAACAATCTTGCAGTAAATCTGGCAAGGTGTGAATTTGCACAGCCCAGAATCACATGTTTAGGCTTAGTTGTAAGGTATTGCTTGTTGATGTAAAAATTCAACAATGATTCACTTCCCAAACTCTAGGGACAGGAAAGAGTGCAGCACTTCTTAAGAATGGCAGGCAATTATAGATAATTCTGCCCTAGATTTTCTCAAATTCCTGCTTTCCTTGTTTTGAACGGTAGATTTCATTTAGTCAGACGCCTGTGAATTTATGCACATCTCGAACGGTTGTTCACCTTGGCTCCTGTACTTCAAAGTCTAAATTTCTCTCTACCTTTTACATAGCAGATTGATGTGAATGATTATGCTAATGGAGTTGTACAGTTAAAGAAGAGAGCATAAAGTGACAGTCTCCTTCCAATCAACTACTGAAGCACAAAGCTCAAACAACACTATAAAAAGCAGACATTACTTCTGGTTCAACTTCGTAGCTGTTTGGAGGTATACCTGGGCACATCACCTCTTGTTTGAGGTATACCTGGACACATCACCTCTTGTTTGAGGTATACCTGGACACATCACCTCTTGTTTGAGGTATACCTGGGCACATCACCTCTTGTTTGAGGTATCCTGGACACATCACCTCTTGTTTGAGGTATACCTGGACACATCACCTCTTGTTTGGGTATACCTGGACACATCACCTCTTGTTTGAGGATACCTGGACACATCACCTCTTGTTTGAGGTATCCTGGACACATCACCTCTTGTTTGAGGTATACCTGGGCACATCACCTCTTGTTTGAGGTATGCCTGGGCACATCACCTCTTGTTTGAGGTATACCTTTGCACATCACCTCTTGTTTGAGGTATACCTGGGCACATCACCTCTTGTTTTTAATATAGTAAGTGACCATAACTCACTGACCTCAATTAATGCGTAAAATGTAAAAATTGGTAGACTAACAATGTATCAGCCCTCCATATCCATAATAATAATAATAATAATAATAATAATAATAATAATAAAATAATAATAATAATAATAATTATCATAATAATATATTTATTTACAAGTACATGTACATGGTATAGAGGCCTAGCTGACATCAATGACTACTACTAGCGTGTTATGCTGAACATTTCGGGTAATGGGTCAGTTTTGTCCCAGGATGCGACCCACATCAGTCGACTAACATCCAGGTACCCATTTTAGACTGATGGGTGAACAGGGACAACAGGTGTCTCATGGAAACACGTCCTTAATGTTTTCCAGGAGTACCGGAGGAGATTCGAACTCGGACCTTAGTGTGTGAACTGAGTGCGCTACCGATCGAGCTATGGGACGCCCCATGTGTTGCCGGACACTTCGTCTCAGCCTTAAGTTCATTTAACGTCTACCTGGAGTCTACCTCCGGAGGTTAGTCCGGGAATCAATGCCCTCGCGGCCCGGTCCATCACCAGGCCTCCCGGTGGATCAGGGCCTAATCAGCTAGGCTGTTACTGTTGGCGGCACGTTGGACTACGTGCCGCCACGTAGTCCACCTACAGCCCGGCTGGTCCGGCACTGACTTTAGGTATCTGTCCAGCTCTCTCTTGAAGACAACCAGGGGTCTATTGGTAATTCTCCTTATGCCTAGTTGGAGGATGTTGAACAGTCTTGGGCCCTGGACACTTAATGTGTTTTCTCTTAGTGAAATAATGGTGCCCGTACTTTTCATTTTGGGATATGTTGCATCGCCTGCCAAGTCTTTTGTTTTCGTAGGGAGTGATTTATGTTTGCAAATTAGAGACCAGTCCTCTAGGATTTTCCAGGGTAGATTATGATGTATCTCTCGCCTGCGCTCCAGTAAATACAAGTAAAGTTAAGGTGTTTGACGGAACTTATATGTGCAGTATAGGTTCTCTGTACTTCTCTAGATCTGTGATTTCACTTGCCTTATATGGAGATGTTAATTTACAGTAGTATTCTTGCCTAGAAGAACACGTGATTTAAAAAGGATCATCACTGGCTTGGCATCTCTTGTTTTGAATGTTCTCATAATCCATCCTATCATTTTCCTCGCAGATGTGAGAGTGGCAGTTGTGATCTTTGAAGGTGAGATCCTCAGACATTACCACTTCCAGGTCCTTCACATTACTTTTCTGCGCTATTGTGTGATCAGAGTTTGTACTATACTCAGTTCTAGCTATTATTTCCTCCAGTTTTCTATAACGGAGTAGTTGGAACTTGTCTTCATTGAACATCACATTGTTCTCCCATGCCCATTAGAAACTTGGTTTATATCTTCTTGGAGATTTACCGTGTCCTTATGCAGCTCCTAGTATCGTCTGCAAGGAATCATCCTATGAAGACGATACTAGGATCTGCGTTTTTTAAATCTCTGTCTATGTCTGATATGAGGATGAGGAACAGGATGGGGGCGAGTACTGTGCCTTGTGGAACAGAGCTTTCACTATGGCAGCTTCCGATTTAACTCTGTTGACTACTACTTTTTGTGTTCAATTGGTTAAAAGTTGAAGATACATCTCGCCATTTTGCCAGTTATACCTTTAGCACGCATTTTGTGTGCTGTTACACCATAATCACACTTGTTAAAGACTTTTGTAAAATCTGTGTATACTACATCTGCATTCTGTTTGTTTTCCAGTGCATCCAAGACTATATTATAGTGGTCAGTAGTTGCGAGAGGCAGGAGCGACCTGCTATGAACCTATGTTGCCCTGGATTGAGCAATTGTTGGGAAAAAAGTGGTTTGCAATCCTGCTTCTCAGAACTCTTCAAAGACTTTTATGACGTGGGACGTTAGAGATATTGGTGTATAGTTCTTAGCTATTGCTTTGCTGCCACCTTTATGGAGTGGGGTTATATCCGTTGTTTGTAGAGACTGGAATCTCACCAGTGTCTATGCTCCTTCTCAATAGCATACTTAGGGCCCGTGAGAGGGGTTTCTTGCAGTTCTTAATGAACACAGAGTTCCACAGTCTGAACCTGGATCTGAGTGTATGGGCATGCTGTCAATGGCTTTCTCAAAGTCTTATAGAATTAGGGTTATGTCAGAAATCTGGCATACATTGACAGGATTGTGAGGCTCATTCATGAAAAAATATTTGGATTGTCAATCTTTAGACTGATTAGTGGCTCGATAAACAGAGTGGTATTGAGATTTCAGTATCTCACTCATTTCTTTGTTGTCATCTGTGTAAGTTCCATCTTGTCTGAGCAGAGGAACTATACTAGATGTGGTTTTGCCTTGTGTTTGACATAGGAAAAGTAATATTTTGAATTTCTTTCAATTTCACTAATCGCTTTTAGCTTTTAGCTTCCTTCCGTGTTTCAGGCAATCTAGCATTCATGAGGAGCTCAATGATTCTTCGTTTTCTCATGTAGAGGGCGTCTCTCTCTTTTCTCTCTCCCCTCTCTTTCTCTCCAGTTTACTTCTTCTCTTCTTTTTCTTAGGGAATATGCCTTGAACATACTTCAGCTACCATGAAGGTGATCTTTTCAAGGTACTGGTTATGTCCATGTTATTTAAGATATCTTCCCAACATGTTTCATTTAGGACATAGTTTACCTGGTCCCAGTTGATGTTCTTGTTGTTGAAGTTGAATTTGGTAAAGGTACCCTCATAGGTGTATGCACTTTGCTGATCAGGACTCCTGTGCACGTAAGTCTGGGCTTCGATTAGATAGTGATCAGTATTAGTTGTTTTATATTATGTTTCTTACCAGGTCCTCATTATTTGTGAAGATAAGGTCAAGTGTGTTCTCCAGTGTTGTTGGCTCCACTATCTGCTGACAATGTTTTTTTTTTTTTCAGAAATTCAGCAGCTCATGTGTGTGTGATCTTTCCTCTGAGTTGCCTCCATGCTGCTTGCCTAGACATTTTTACTTGTAATATAATGTAATGCAAAAATGGAACCATAATTTGCTGGTCACTCTACAAATGATATTTATTGGATTGGTAAATAGGTACTTAACCCATCTTTAGTTCATCCACTGAGTGAACGGGTATGTTTTGCATAGTCCAGTATGACTGCAGGTGTACATTGGACTATGGTATGGGATATGAGGGTGCAGTCAGTACTGAGTAGTAGTTTCAACTGTAGCTACCACCAACTTCTTCATCAATTTCTGATGCAGTTATTTCTGTGTGGGTAGTCCCACCTTCAGCCATAGCCACCCTCAGTTGCTCCCCTCAACACCATCAGGCTTCCACAGTTGTAAATCTTAAAGAATTCTTTCCAGAAATGTGAGTCAAAAGAACCTAGCTCCTCGTACCATTCTTTACATCTACTCTGCTGATACGCTCCTCACTCCAAACTGATACATCATTATATCTTTGGGGTAGGAGATATGATGAATCTTCCTTAGGAATATAGTGAAGAAAATTTAAAAACGGGAACTGATTTTTTTTATTGGGTACTAACCTGGTTTTGAAGGCTGGGGTGTAATGTTGATTCATGGAAATATAGGTCAGTGTATGATCTGATCGCCAAACTCTATGTCTATGTTTTTTATTAGTATAGTAGTAGTAGTAGTAATAGTAGTAGTGTTAGGATATTACAAAACACTAAATTACCTATTAGAGTTTCTGATCACAGACTACTATTACCTACTTATCACCTAAATAATTGCTGCAGGATGAAATGATAATTTGGTGACATGGGTGCGATGTTTTGTGGTGTCCTTTGTATGTAGTGTTTTGTGGTGTCCTTTGTATGTAGTGTTTTGTGGTGTCCTTTGTATGTAGTGTTTTGTGGTGTTCTTTGTATGTAGTGTTTTGTATTAGAAATCTGTGGAACAGTTTTGTTTGGTACAGGAAGTTGCAAGACTATGGCAGAGTTTATTAACTTCTAGCCATTGGGGCTTGCAAATTCTTGGATGTTTGTTTTCAGTGTTTCTTTTAAAGATTACTCTGTTCATATTGTTCTTATCCATTAAAAACAATAATCATTGACACCTACACAATTCTTGGACATACTGAATTATTATAGACCGAGTTAAAGATCTCTTAAATAGTGCGCTTTCCCCTAGGTGACTAAGTAAGATTAGGGACAAGATAGGCCCACTCAAAAGTTACTCAGGTCAGCTCACCGTCAGTGATAAGGAAATGTGTAGAATTTTTAACACTTACTTCCTCTCAGTTTTTACACAGGAAGATACTAACGATATTCCAGAAATAATAAATTATGTAGAACAGGACGATAGTAAACTATGCACGATTAGGGTCACAAGTGACATGGTCCTTAGACAAATAGATAAATTAAAACCTAACAAATCCCCAGGCCCTGATGAACTGTATGCAAGGGTTCTAAAGGAATGTAAAGATGAGCTTAGCAAACCGTTGGCTAAGCTTTTCAACATATCACTGTAAACTGGCATGGTGCCAGATAAGTGGAAAATGGCAAATGTAATACCTATTTTCAAAGCAGGTGACAGGTCCTTAGCTTCGAACTATAGACCAATAAGCCTAACCTCCATAGTGGGAAAATTTATGGAATCAATTATTGCCGAGGCAATTCGCAGCCATCTTGAAAAACATAAATTAATCAACGAATCCCAGCACGGTTTTACAAAAGGGCGTTCCTGCCTTACAAATTTAATAACTTTTTTCACTAAGGTGTTTGAGGAGGTAGATCATGGTAATGAATATGATATTGTGTATATGGACTTCAGTAAGGCTTTTGATAGAGTCCCACATCAGAGACCATTGAGGAAAATTAAGGCACACGGAATAGGAGGAGAAATTTTTTCCTGGATAGAGAGAGGCATGGTTGACAAATAGGCAGCAGAGAGTTTGCATAAATGGAGAGAAATCAGAGTGGGGAAGCGTCACGAGCGGTGTTCCACAGGGGTCGGTATTGGGCCCCTTGTTGTTCACAATCTACATAAACGACATAGATGAGGGACTAAATAGCGACATAAGCAAGTTTGCCGATGACACCAAAATAGGCCGTCCAATTCATTCAAATGAGGACATTAGAGCACTCCAGGAAGATTTGAATAGACTGATGCAGTGGTCGGAGAAGTGGCAGATGCAGTTTAATATAGATAAATGCAAAGTTCTAAATATTGGACAGGACAATAACCATGCAACATATAAACTAAATAATGTAGATCTTAATACTACTGATTGCGAAAAGAATTTAGGAGTTCTGGTTAGCAGTAATCTAAAACCAAGACAGCAGTGCATAAGTGTTCGCAATAAAGCGAACAGAATCCTTGGCTTCATATCAAGAAGTATAAATAACAGAAGTCCTCAGGTTGTTCTTCAACTCTATATATCCTTGGTTAGGCCTCATCTAGATTATGCTGCACAGTTTTGGTCACCGTATTACAGAATGGATATAAATGCTCTGGAAAACGTACAAAGGAGGATGACTAAGTTGATCCCATGTATCAGAAATCTTCCCTATGAGGATAGACTGAGGGCCCTGAATCTGCACTCTCTAGAAAGGCGTAGAATTAGGGGAGGATATGATTGAGGTGTATAAATGGAAAATAGGAATAAATAAAGGGGATGTAAATAGCGTGCTAAAAATATCTAGTATTGACAGGACTCGCAGCAATGGCTTTAAGTTTGATAAATTCAGATTCAGGAAGGATATAGGAAAGCACTGGTTTGGTAATAGAGTTGTCGATGAGTGGAACAAACTCCCGAGTACAATTATAGAGGCTAAAACGTTGTGTAGTTTTAAAAATAGGCTAGATAAATATATGAGTGGGTGCGGATGGGTGTGAGTTGGACCTGACTAGCTTGTGCTACTAGGTCAGATGCCGTGCTCCTTCCTTAAGTGAATGTAACCTGACCTGGATGGGTCGGGGCATTGGCTTAAGCCGGTGGGAGACTTGGACTTGCCTCGCATGGGCCAGTAGGCCTGCTGCAGTGTTCCTTCTTTCTTATGTTCTTATGTTTCATTGCTGATTAAATCTATCTGCTGTGCCGGCTGTTATCTAACTGGCTGTTAGTGGCTGCTTGGGGTGTTATATTTTCCTTTGGGTTATATGACTGGGACTTGTAGGAAAAACAGAGCTGTTGATTTACAACAGCTTTGCAAAGTAAATTGTATTATTAGTGCAGTCATAATAATTACAGAATTATAATCCAGTCTTGCTCAGTAAGTGGCATTCATGTTAAACATTCAGTCATGATCAATTATTTGTGTTTATATAAATATCTATAGCAATACTGCGACTAGCCGGGGATCGAACTCCCAATATTTTACCACGCCTCCAGAGAAGCCTACCAGAATTCCGTGACTCCTTAGTCATGTAGCTTCCACGGCCACGTAAGCGTTCGCATCATGGGTGACACGTCCAACGGTACTGGGTACCTGGTGTTTGAAACATTGATGAACAAAGAGGCTAAGGCGTCTAGGAATTATAAAAGGGCTATTGGGAGACATGCTAAAATATAAGAACATAAGAAAGAAGGAACACTGCAGCAGGCCTACTGGCCCATGGGAGGCAATTCCAAGTCTCCCACCGGCAAGCTAATGCCCCGACCCAGCCAGGTCATCACTAGGAAGGAGCACGGCATCTGACCTAGTAGCACAAGCTAGTCACGACCAACTCACCCCACCCCACCCACTCATATATTTATCTAGCCTATTTTAAAACACACAACGTTTTAGCCTCTATAACTGTACTCGGGAGTTTGTTCCACTCATCGACAACTCTAACCAAACCAGTGCTTTCCTATATCCTTCCTGAATCTGAATCTATCAAACTTAAAACCATTGCTGTGAGTCCTGTCAATACTAGATATTTTTAGCACACTATTTACATCCCCTTTATTTATTCGTTTTCCCTTTATACACGTCAATCATATCCCCCTAATTCTATGCCTTTCTAGAGAGTGTAGATTCAGGGCCCTCAGTCTATCCTCATAGGGAAGATTTCTGATACATGGGATCAACTTAGTCATCCTCCTTTGTACGTTTTCCCAGAGCATTTATATCCATTCTGTAATACGGTGACCAAAACTGTGCAGCATAATCTAGATGAGGCCTAACCAAGGATATATAGAGTTGAAGAACAACCTGAGGACTCCATTATTTATGCTTCTTGATATGAAGCCAAGGATTCTGTTCGCTTTATTGCGAACACTTAGCACTGCTGTCTTGGTTTTAACTACTGCTAACCGGAACTCTAAATCCGTTTCGCAATCAGTAGTATTAAGATCTACATTATTTAGTTTATATGTGGCATGGTTATTGTCCTGTCCAATATTTAGAACTTTACATTCATCTATATTAAACTGCATCTGCCACTTCTCCGACCACTGCATCAGTCTATTCAAATCTTCCTGGAGTGTCTAATGTCCTCATTTGAATGAATTGGACGGCTATTTTGGTGTCATCGGCAAACTTGCTATGTCGCTATTTAGTCCCTCATCTATGTCGTTATGTAGATTGTGAACAGAAGGGCCCAATACTGACCCTGTGGAACACCGCTTGTGACGCTTCCCCACTCTGATTTCTCCCCATTTATGCAAACTCTCTGCTGCCTATTTGTCAACCATGCCTCTATCCAGGAAAAAAATTCTCCTCCTATTCCGTGTGCCTTAATTTTCCTAAATAGTCTCTGATGTGGGACTCTATCAAAAGCCTTACTGAAGTCCATATACACAATATCATATTCAATACCATGATCTACCTCGAAATACCTTAGTGAAAAAGTTATTAAATTTGTAAGGCAGGAACGCCCTTTTGTAAAACCGTGCTGAGATTCGTTGATTAATTTATGCTTTTCAAGAAGGCTGCGAATTGCCTCGACAATGATTGATTCCATAAATTTTCCCACTATGGAGGCTAGGCTTATTGGTCTATAGTTCGAAGCTAAGGACCTGTCACCTGCTTTGAAAATAGGTATTACATTTGCCATTTTCCACTTATCTGGCACCATGCCAGTTTGCAGTGATATGTTGAAAAGATTAGCCAACGGTTTGCTAAGCTCCTCTTTACATTCCTTTAGAACCCTTGCATACAGTTCATCAGGGCCTGGGGATTGGTTAGGTTTCAATTTATCTATTTGTCTAAGGACCATGTCACTTGTGACCCTAATCATGCATAGTTTACTATCGTCCTGTTCTACATAATTTATTATTTCTGGAATATCGCTAGTATCTTCCTGTGTAAAAACTGAGAGGAAGTAAGTGTTAAAAATTCTACACATTTCCTTTTCACTGACGGTGAGCTGACCTAAGTAACTTTTGAGTGGGCCTATCTTGTCCCTAATCTTACTTCTGTATACCTGAAAAACTCCTTTTGGGTTAGGCTTCGATTCTCTTGCAACTTTAACCCCGGCTAGTCTTAATATTACTTAAAACTATTCGTTCGTGCATGCATTAATATATATCTATATTCATTTATATTTAATGAGAGAGACAGAGTCACTGCTTATTGAAATTTCCTGACCAGTTATTGATGTACAATATTTAATTTGTTTAAACTCTTCATTACATTAATTTATTATGATAAAATATTTACATAATTATCCTCAAGGACCTAATAAACTATAATGACTATTAATTAGTTTTATAATAATCATAACTGAAGTGGGTGTCACTTCTATTACTGCTGACATACAAGCCAGGAAAGTGAAGCGCTAACATACAAACCAGGAAAGTGAAGCGCTAACATACAAGCCAGGAAAGTGAAGCGCTAACATATAAGCCAGGAAAGTGAAGCGCTAACATACAAGCCAGGAAAGTGAAGCGCTAACATATAAGCCAGGAAAGTGAAGCGCTAACATACAAGCCAGGAAAGTGAAGCGCTAACATACAAGCCAGGAAAGTGAAGCGCTAACATACAAGCCAGGAAAGTGAAGCGCTAACATACAAGCCAGGAAAGTGAAGCGCTAACATATAAGCCAGGAAAGTGAAGCAACTAAACCTGATCACTCATACCGCTAGTGTTGCCACTTAATATATATGTTGATAGTGCAACATCTACTCTCTATGGTACTGGAGCTTCAGATACTGCGTGTGTTGATGGTACCACACCTACTGCTTGTGTTGATGGTACCACACCTACTGTGTGTGTTGATGGTACCACACCTACTGTGTGTGTTGATGGTACCACACCTACTGCTTGTGTTGATGGTACCACACCTACTGTGTGTTGATGGTACCACACCTACTGTGTGTGTGTTGATGGTACCACACCTACTGTTTATTTTGATGGTACCACACCTACTGTGTGTTGATGGTACCACACCTACTGCGTGTGTTGATGGTACCACACCTACTGTGTGTGTTGATGGTACCACACCTAATGTTTATGTTGATGTTACCACACCTACTGTTTATATTGATGGTTCCACACCTACTGTTTATATTGATGGTACCACACCTACTGTTTATGTTGATGGTACCACACCTACTGTTTATGTTGATGGTACCACACCTACTGTTTATGTTGATGGTACCACACCTACTGTTTATATTGATGGTACCACACCTACTGTATATAGTGATGGTACCACACCTACTGTTCATGTTGATGGTACAACACCTACTGTTTATATTGATGGTACCACACCTACTGTTTATAAATTAGACACATATGCAACATTTGGGTATCTTTATTGAGGAAACGTTTCGCCACACAGTGGCTTCATCAGTCCAATACAAAGTAGAAAGGTGTAAGGAGAGTAGGAGTTTTGAGGTAATCAGTCCCTCGGCCTGGAGTCGATGTGTTCAGTCCATCAATCTTGTAGAAATGACAGCATGTCCGTAGAGGTGGCTTATATACTGTAGTTAGGTGAGGTGTAGCAGCAGGAGGCGGGGTCATAGAGGTACCATCCACTAGTCTAAGTAGGTCTTCGTCCAAAGGTTGGACAAGTGTTGAAGAATTCGTTTGTATTAAGATCCTAAGATGTTGCTGTGTCACAGCCACTGTGTGGCGAAACGTTTCCTCAATAAAGATACCCAAATGTTGCATATGTGTCTAATTTATAACTTGTCGGTTCTCTGAACCATTCATCTATACCTACTGTTTATGTTGATGGTACCACACCTACTATATATAGTGATGGTACCACACCTACTGTATATAGTGATGGTACCACACCTACTGTCCTACTGTTTATGTTGATGGTACCACACCTACTGTTTATGTTGATGGTACCACACCTACTGTTTATGTTGATGTTACCACACCTACTGTTTATATTGATGGTACCACACCTACTGTTTAATGTTGGTACCACACCTACTGTTTATGTTGATGGTACCACACCTACTGTTTATGTTGATGGTACCACACCTACTGTTTATGTTGATGTTACCACACCTACTGTTTATATTGATGGTACCACACCTACTGTTTATGTTGATGGTACCACACCTACTGTTTATGTTGATGGTACCACACCTACTCTGTGTGTTGATTGTGCCACATATACTGTGAGTGTTGATTGTGCCACATATACTGTGAGTGTTGATTGTGCCACATATACTGTGAGTGTTGATTGTGCCACATATACTGTGAGTATTGATTGTGACACATGTACTGTGAATGATGATTGTGCCACATCTATACATCTACTGTACGTGTTAATGATGCCATGTCAACTGTCTGTGCTGGTGGTGCCTCATCTACTCACTGCATTAATGATTTCATCTCTTCTGTGCGGATAGTGAAGTCACTACTATATTGATAGTGACATATTTACTGTCTTGATAATGAAAACCTTAATGTTTTGTCGAAGACATTTAATCTTCGTTGATGGTGACATTTCTGTTGTGTTGATGGTGACATCTCTATTGTGACGATGTTGACAGGTCTGCTGTGCTGATAGTGACATCTATACTGTATTGATTGTGACATATCTATTGAGTTAAGGGTTACATCTCTACTGTGTTGATGGTGACGTCTCTACTGTGTTCATAGTGACATATCTACAGTGATGATGGTGACATCACCACTGTGTTGATGATATTTTTACTGTGTTGATGGTGACACCTCACTGTGTTTATGGTGACAGTAGCTTTGTGTTGATGGTTACTTCGCTACTGCATTACGAATGACAGTTCTCCTGAGTTGATGGTGACATCTCTCCTGCGTTGATGGTGACATCTCTCCTGATGATGGTGATATTTCTCCTGCACTGATGGTGACATCTCTCCTGCGTTGATGGTGACATCTCTGCTTTGTTAATTGTGACATCTCTGCTGTGTTAATTGTGACATTCTGCTGTATTAATTGTGACATACTTACTGCGTTGTTGGCAACATCTCTGTTGTTCTGATTGTGACATTTCTATTTTGGTAATAGTGACATTTCTATTGTGTTTATAGTGACATTTCTATTGTGCTTATAGTGACATTTATATTGTGTTTATAGTGACATTTCTATTGTGTTTACAGTGACATTTCTAGTGTGTTGATGGAGATATTTCTAGTGTGTTTACAGTGACATTTCTAGTGTGTTTACAGTGACATTTCTAGTGTGTTTATTGACATTTCTAGTGTGTTTATGGTGACATTTCTAGTGTGTTTGCTGTGATATTTCTAATGTGTTTATGGTGACATTTCTAGTGTGTTTGCAGTGACATTTCTATTGTGTTAAGAGTCACATTTGTATTGTGTTAATAGTGGTATTTCTACATAATTTATAAACAAGAGATTCCCTCAGAGGTGAAGGTCTACCACTGGCCTCCTCTTCAGTAATGATCCATTTCATCTACATAATCATCCATCAAGACAAGACAGGACTCGCAGCAATGGTTTCAAGTTGGAAAAGTTCAGATTCAGGAAGGATATAGGAAAGCACTGGTTTGGTAATAGAGTTGTGGATGAGTGGAACAAATTCGAGTACCGTCATAGATGCTAAGACGTTGTGTAGTTTTAAAGATAGGTTAGATAAGTACATGGGTGGGTGTGGATGGGTGTGAGTTTGGACCTGACTAGCTTGTACCAAGTCAGTATTCCTAAGTGGAAGTGACCTGACCAGGTGGTCGGCTAGATAATGATATGAGTGGGTGGGGTTGGGTGTGAGTTGGTCGATGACTAGCTTGTGCTACTAGGTCAGATGCAGTGCTTCCTTAAGTGAATGTAACCTGACCTGGCTGGGTCGGGGCATTGGCTTAAGCTGTTGGAGATTTGGACCTGCCTCGCATGGCCAGTAGGCCTGCTGCAGAGTTCCTTCTTTTATGTTCTTATGTCTTTCCTCCTAATTCATTTTTTGTCAGATTTTTATCCCTTCAGTGGAAATAACACTTGTTAGGTTAAACCCAATTCCCAGTTTCATTATTGCATTCATTATAATTGGCATCTTTATCCTAAATTAAGCTCAAACATTATTAATTTAACTGTAATATCTTCTTCATCACTTCTTTTGTTTCCAAAATTTCCTTTGTCAGAAATCCTTTTCTTTTTAGTCTAGATGTATATAAATCTTGTGATGCTTAATCTCGCCTTCAGACTTACATAATAACTAGGCTTTCCTTTCACACTTGCAAAGTAGCATCTCAAAATCTGTATTTAATCAAGTGATCTTTTATGCTGGCCATATCTGTCGTGCAGGTCGTGCCCGTGGGCGCTGGTCACAAGATTCTGTCCTGTGGGCGCTGGTCACAAGATTCTTTCCTGTGGGCGCTGGTCACAATATTCTGTCCTTTTGGAGATATTGAAGACAACTTATCTTGTGGGTGGGATTGGTAGTCACAATAATGCAGAGGTCATAAAGATTCTTCGAAATGTGGTAATGAACTTTAACAGCAGGCGACGTTGGGATTCTCAACCTGAATATTTGGTACTGTTCTTGTGGATGAAGTATTTGAATATTTTTGTAAAAAAATCATGGAGATTCTTGGGTTTTTAAGAGTCTAATAAATAATGATACAATGTGTAAGAATTATTGCTGCTAATTTTTCCATTTAGTGAGATTTATATAAGCTAACAGAAGCCTCGATGTAAATTTCCTTTTCAGAATTTTATTGTTGCATTGTACAACTTACTCTGGAAATCAATATCCTCTACTGCCCTAGTTAAGTTCTCCTTCACTTTCCTGAAGGATATTTACCAGCTACTTGAAGACAGACTCCACAGTCCACTATATCCAAAGACTGTTGTTACCATCACAGGTACAAACAGAAGACCTGCGTTACGTCGCAGTAAGATCACCGTTACAGATACAGACAGGTAACATTAAAGACAAAAGCAAACATCAAAGTAAGTTTTTAAGTAACCATGTATTCCCACCACAAGTTTCAGTATCTACAATATTTACAATGTGTGGAACACAGGAGCAAGGAAGGCAAATGCCTTACTTGTGAGCAATGTAAAAGAGAGAATGAGCAAAATTGAGTAAGCTCACTGCCATTGGTTCATAGACACATGCAAAAGAAAATAAATTGGGCAATCAACGATATCTAATGAGAGACTGAACCCCAGACCTGGGTGCAGATATGAGGTCAACTCGTTTGAGTTCAACCCTTCACCTTGATTGGTTGACATTAATAACTGGCAGCTATTCACAGTACAGTCTTGATGCCCCATCGACTATATGACAATAAACTACTGGCCTTTGTCTTATTATGAGGGACTGTAAGATGTGGTTGTGTGATAAACAATACATAAATGTGAAGTACTCGTTGAACGCCACATTTAGAACAATAAAAATAAAAATATTTACATCCAAGTCCTAAAAGTAATCACTGCATTGCCAGATACATCAAGTAATATTATTGGAACCTCAATGGAGTTTCAGGAGACAACAAGAGAGGGTCTCCTGAAAAGCTCTTATCAGAAAGAAAGTACAGTATAAGGTGGAATGTTATGCCACAAGAAGCAACAGCCTTGTCGAATGGATATTTGCCAACACGGTTTTTTGACCATGTTGTGAGTTATTTCTCCTCTAAATAGAGGTATGGTACAATACCTCAGATAACACGATCTACATTCCAAGAAATATATCAGATGTTATCGTGTTTTATTAAAAAAGTTCTCGTGTCTGTAAAATGAATGCCTCTATATATTCAGAGGTCGTTTTCAGGGTAACGGAGTCATCTAAAGTAATTCCCAAAAAATTCAGATTGCAATTGGTACGATAAATGAGTTCATTTTTTTGGTGTGAGGACTGTGAAAGTTGGTGCTCTGTAGACCCATTCAATTTCCCGAGTATGAGAGGTGAAGTCGGCTAGCGGGTCATTCCCCGCTCGCTTTACATACTTCATTTCCTTTTTTCTGCGTTGATGGGTAAAGTCGTCTCCTGGAGCTCACCTCGGGTAGTTTCCGATAAAATGGCAGATCCATTCCGTAACTTGAATGGTGATGAGATGTGTGTTTGTGTACTCGCCTAGTTGCATTCACATAGTTGTGTTTGCAGGGGTCAAGCCCTAGTTCTTGGTACAGCCTCTGCGTTACTCTCCACCGGCTATATTGATTTTTGGTGTCATATCAATAGTAGTGCATTCCATTCACTACCCCTAAAATCTAACAGTATTTCCTAACTTAAAGCTCAACTGTGTACTTAGGAACTATTAAGTCCTTCGGTTTCAGCGTATATAAGATGGGAGGTGATGAGACACGAGGGGGAACATGTGGGGAAGCCTATGCAATTATAAACTGATGATAAATAAGAGAAATTTCTGCTTGTTTGCAATGAGAAAGTAAAAAATTGTAACTGTTAAAATGTATAAAATGCAATTACTTCCTTACAAATGTAAAAGAGAAATGTAATGAAACTTGGGATAAGAATTTAGAACGATCTCATGTTATTATCATAACTGCAAAAAAAAAAAAAAAAAAAAAACGAGAAATAAGTTTAATTTGCTGCATGATCCATGAAAGATATCCACTGCATCGTATAACTCCAGCCTGCGGTACCTCAATGAGGTACCTCAGTGCGGTACCTCAATGCGGTACCTCAGTGCGGTGCCTCCTAATTTAACGACAAATAATGAAATTCTAGAGGTTAGGGGGCACATTAGCCAATTTTGCGTTTAATATACCTGGAGTATACCTGGAAAGAGTTCCAGGAGTCAACGCCCCTGCGGCCCGGTTTGTGACCAGGCCTCATGTAGGATCAGAGCCTGATCATCCATGCTGTTACTGCTGACCGCACGCAGTCCAAGGTACGATTTTTTTTTTATTCCTGTTAATTAACGTCATAAATTTCAACCTATCTCTTTAGAACGGTATAGTAAATAATGACTGAAGTATCTTAAGGACAGAACAGAATCTGTGATATGTACATTTAGTGTGTTTGAAAGCAAATTTGTCAATATACTTTAAAAGTTAAAAAAGAAGTTGACTTGGAATCTGTGTACGTACACCAGCACTGCATTCATCTGCAAACACACACACACACACACACACACACACACACACACATACAATTGCACATGCACAAACATAAACACAGATTTACACACTCATAAATCCACACACACACTCGTATCTGCACAAACCCATATACATACAGACACACTTTTGCACATGCATAAATACACACTCGCATATACACACTTACAGACACACACTTGCATCTGCACAATCACGCATACACACATTTGCAAATGCAGTAACACATACTCATAAAGACACATTTGCACATGCATAAACAAACATACAAACAACAGAGAGATAAGTGCAACGAGTGAGCAGGGAAAATAATAATTATAATGTTAATAAAAATTATGAAAAAAAAAAAAAAAAAAAAAAATAATAATAATAATAATAATAATAATAATAATAATAATAATAATAATAAATAAATTAAAAAAACAGGAAAAAGCAGCATCCATCAGGCATCAGCCTCTGGCATTTTGATGGTGTCAGTAGCCAGCTTTTGTGACAGCAAAAGAAGGAAAAATTATCAAATTCAAATTCTTTATTTCATGTAATACAAGGTGGGGGGTATTGCGCCCCTTGAACTGGGCCTCAATGTATATAATGTATATTTCCATTTTCTATAATTTTATATTGCTAATATTCTCGATAATAGCTAAATCGTTAATATTTTGCTTTATATTATTATTAGACTATTATTTAAATTAGCTATATTTATTAGGTAGGATGTAATATTTTATGTTGTGCTTGAGAGAGTGTCGTAACTGCCTTGGTGTTGGCAAACAGTTGTTACGCTGCCGGCGTCTAGTTGCTGGGAGGAGTCAGTCTCTGAACACACCTGAGCTGGGTGGTTGTTCCTCTTTCCTCTCTCTCTCTGGCCTGCTGACCTCGTCGAGTCAACACCTCACTCTATTTCTACTTGTTTTCTCGACATTAGACTCTGTTGGGTAGAGTATGCATTCGTGGGTGAGGCGAATCATACTTCTCAGAACTCTTTGTAACTCTGTTCACAGAGAATAGACTAGACAGTGAATTTTTCGACGTTGTTCTGGGTTGTGTGTCACTTTGACACTCTTTGATAAAACTCAGGTCTCAAGCTATAGCTCTGGACCTACTTCGATAAGGCATCTGTGCACCGCCACAGTTTGGGATTGTTTATGCTGAACCTAGCTTCAGTAGTAAGGGAGTTTTATGACTGTTTTGGAGGATCTACTGATGGTCCCCAGTTAGGGTCGATTTTCTATCTCCTTGTTCCTGATGCTGTGTTGCTGTTGCCTGTTATAGTGCTGTTCTGCGAAGTGGTCATTTTACTAGACAATCAAGCTGTTCTGGTTGTCAATTTGTTAGTACAGCTAGCTTATGAGATGTTCTGTCGTACACTGGTTGAGTCGAGTTATAGTTACCGGGAGCACACTCATACACACATTTATTATTATTTGTATATATTATTGTTATTACTGACATTGTACCTGATGGTACTTCTGAGTCATTGAGTCATTTATATATATGTGCCCTCAGCACAGACTTAGTGTATATGAGAGCAGTGTAGGAGCTACCCTCCTAATTAAACTCCTAATTGATATCTTAATTAATATCTTTATAATTGATTTACTACGTTACCCTAGATTTTCTCACTTTGATAATAAACCTTTTAAATATATTTCGTTGGTTAGTACCCTATCAGTTGCAATCCCCTTAATCTATATAATATGTTGGATAACTGAACCAGGATACTGACTTTGTTGCAAAAGCCCAGTAACAGGCTGGATGCTAGAAGGGCTATCCTTTCTAGTGTTCACTGGAGATATCTATTATTAATAGATATCGTGTCATTTTGTAACAGGGGGTACTTATAGTTATACATTAAAGTTGATATTACAAGATGGCCAATAATATGCCTAGGTATGCCTAGGCTTTTCAGGCAGTCTTATGATAGGTCTTACTTAATAGCTATACAATGAATATACAGATTGTAAGGTTAGGTTAGGTTAGGTTTACAAAATTTAGGTACTGGAATTTAAACATTGAGAATTTAACAATTAGTATAAGAAGTTAAAAATTAGTTTATATATTAATGATAAAGATGATATATTGGCATAATATAGTTTCTATATTGGAGTGTCTTAGGCAAACTTATGACTAGCTTAAGTATTATGAAGCAATAGTTGTATTAGAATTTTGGTTAGAACTGTGCAAATTAAGGGGAATCACAGATATCAATAAGTGTATTTTGCTGTGGTTAGTAATGTGCAAATTAAGGAGAATCACAGATATCAATAAGTGTATTTTGCTGTGGATATGTGCAAGATAAAGTAGTTTTCGTATGGTTAGCTATCGGTTGGGTGCGTAAGTGAGATAAGATGTTTTTTAACGGTGCTTTTGAAAATGGAGGTTGTGTCTGCAGTTCTAGAGTTTTCAGGCAGGGAGTTCCAGATTTTAGGCCCTTTTATGCGCATTGAATTTTTGTATAAATTTAGTCGGACACGGTGAATGTGAAAGAGATGTTTATGTCTGGTATTATGTCTATGGGTCCTGTCACAACTGTCAAGAAAGTGTTTTAGCTCAGGGTTAAAGTTGGAATTAATGGTTCTATAGATGTAGATAGCAGAGTAGTAAGTATGGGTGTTCTGGACAGTGAGTAGGTTTAGGTCTTTGAAGAGTGGGGGGGGTGTGCTGCCTAGCGTTGGATTGTGTGATAATTCTTACTGCGGCTTTTTGTTGGGTTATTATTGGCTTTAGGTGGGTAATTGCTGTTGATCCCCATGCACAAATGGCATATGTGAGGTAGGGATAGATGAGTGAGTAGTATAGTGTGAGTAGGGCTGATTGTGGTACATAATACCGTATCTTAGAGAGGATCCATACAGTTTTGGACACTTTCTTTGTTATGTGTTGGATATGGGTGCTGAATTTCAGGCTGCTGTCAAGGTGAAGGCCCAGGAACTTGCCCTCGTTATGTCTAGCAATAGGTGTAGAGTTGATCTTAATGTTTAATTGTGGATCATCTGTTCTGTTGCCAAACATAATATAGAAGGTCTTATCAGTGTTGAGTGTAAGTTTATTGGCTGTCATCCATGTTGATATTTTTATTAATTCGTCGTTAACAATGGTATTAAGCGTGGCAAGGTTTGTGTGGGAGATGACATAAGTTGTGTCGTCAGCAAAGAGTATTGGTTTCAGGTGTTGTGATACATTGGGAAGATCATTGATGTATAAGAGGAAGAGCAGGGGACCAAGGACACTTCCCTGCGGTACGCCGGTGTCTAGTGGTAGTGTCGTGGAGGATGTCTTTAATAGTGACATACTGGTACCTATTAGTGAGGTAGGATTTGAGGTATGCTAGTGCATGACCTCTTATTCCATAGTGGTCAAGTTTGTGGAGTAGGATGCCGTGGTTTACTGTGTCAAAAGCTTTCCTTAAGTCAATAAAAAGTCCTAGTGGATATTCCTTATTTTCAAGTGCTGTGTAAAGCAGGTCTATCATTTTTACTATTGCATCGTTAGTGCTTTTATTTTTCCTGAAGCCAAATTGGAAGGGGTTGAGTATGCTTTGTGTTGTTATAAACGAGTATAATCTCTTGTGCACAAGTTTCTCGAATATTTTGGATAGCAATGGTAGATTTGATATAGGCCTATAGTTATTTACGTCTGTTGGGTCACCACCTTTGTGTATTGGTGTAACCCTTGCTGTTTTGAGTAGTGTTGGGAAAGTGCTAGTTTCTAATGATTTGTTAAAAAGTAAAGAAATAGGATATGAAAGGACATGAGCAGCTCGTTTGTATATTAAGGGTGGAACTTGAGACAGATGTCCTGATTTATTTTTAAGTGACTTGATTATCGTGGTGACTTCAGTGGGTTCTGTAGGTGCAAGATATAAGGAGGATGGGAAATTCCCATCTAGGTAATCACTTGCTCGGGCATTGGTATCTGGAATTTTACTGGCAAGATTTGATCCTATAGTTGAGAAGAAGTCATTTATCTTGTTTACTGTATCAATAGGCTGTAGTGGTGTTTCGTTTGGTTTAGTTAGGACAATATCCCTATTTTTTTCAGTTTGTGGGTGCCCATAATCTGTGAGAGTGTTTTCCAGGTCTTTTTTATATCTCCTCTTGTTTCAGTGAATCTGCTTTAGTAGTACAATTGTTTGGCTTTTTTTATTAGTTTGGTGAGAACTGATGAATAGTGTTTAACAAACTCCTTATGTATGAGTCCCCGTCTATATTGCTTCTCATATTGATGTTTCTTGTTAATGGATTTTAGTAAGTTGTTAGTTAGCCATGGGCAGCCTAACCGTTTATTCGTAATCTGTTTCATTTTTATAGGACAATTTTTGTTGTATAGTCTATGTAGTTTATTAAGAAAGGTGTCTGTCCACTCATCGACACCCTTGGCATTTGGGAATTCTATAGCCCAGTCAACTGTGTCTAGCTCTGTTGTGAAGTTATTTATTGAAGCTTGGTCATGGAGTCGGAATGAAACTTTGGTGTATTCTAGGGGCGGTTTACTAATGTTTGTTAAGAGGAAGGTGGTGTAGTGGTCTGTGGTGCTGTCTGTTATTATCCCCGATTTAAGGGGGGCTAGGATATTGGTCCATATATGGTCGATTATGGTTGCACTCGTATCAGTAAGCCTAGTTGGTTTGGTTATTGTTGGTATGAGAAGTGTGTTGTTCATATTGTTGATGAAATCGGTTACTGGCTGGTCATCTGGTAGGCCAAGGTTGATGTTGAAGTCTCCAGCTAAGATAAGGTGGTGTTTGTTCAATTGGTTGTTTGTTATTTGCGTTTTTAGTTGATCGCTAAAATTTGGGATGTTTGTATGAGGCATCCGGTAAATGGCCCCGATGGTTATGGGAGTCTTAAGGTTTTGTGCAGTAAATTTAGCAAAAATATATTCTCCATATTCATCATTATAGCAGATGGTGTCACAGCAGGATATTTCATTAGAGTAATAGATTGCAATACCTCCCCCCGCTTGATGTGGTCTGCAGTTGTGTATTGCTGTGTATCCTGGCAGCGAGTAGATATCTATTGTATCCTGCTTAAGCCAGGTTTCAGTAAGGACAATACATGTGAAGGTTGTTTTTAGGGAACCAAGGAGGGCAAGGAGGTCATCATAGTGTTTGCTTAAGGATCGGACATTGTAGTTAAGAACTGTTATACTTTTAGTAGTGTTTAGGACAGTGTGGGCTTGTGATGCTGTGTAGTAGAGGCAGTTATTTTCCAGTAAATTTTGAATGGGTGTTCGATTAAATAGGTTTAGATCAGGGTCGACGTGAGCATTCATCATTTAGGTTAAATAGTGATTTTGTTAAATCATGTATAGTGTGGTGAGTTATAGTACTGATATCTGTTGTAAGGGGATGTTTTGGTAAGTATATAACTAATGCACATTGGTCAAATAGAGTATAGTAACAAATAAACATAGTGGTCTTGGTATTGAGTATGTATTAGGCTAGTATGAAATAAAAAATTAGATATAAACTAATAAGATACAATTATCAAAAACAATGTAGCACCAATGAGTTTGGTATTGGTTATGTATTAAGCTAGAATGAAATATAGTACAGTAAAATTAAAGAAAAATTTAGATATAAACTAATAAGATAAAATTACTAATAACAATGTAGCACCAATGAGTTTAGTATTGGTTATGTATTAAGCTAGAATGAAATAAAGTACAGTAAAAACTTACAAATTTAGTTAAACTATTAAGTTTAAGTTACAAAATTGGGTAGCACCAATGAGTTTGGTGTTGGTTATTTAATAAGCTAGAATGTAATTAGGTGAACTAGATATTACCTATGATATTAATAGATAATAAGATAGTTGTAGCACAAGACTGTTACTTGTAATTGCACTAGAGAGTAGTTGCAATAGAAATAAAGGTATAATACAGGTTTATAAAAAAGTATAATAAAAAATAAACAGGGGCAAAGAATGGTATACAGTAGATATTAAAATAAGTAAAATGTGATTTTTTTTGCACAGGTTATTAAAAAGTATAATTGGTAAGGATAGGGCAATGATGTTGCAGCTGTGTATGGAAGCTTGGATCTTTGGCAATGATAGGTTAATAAAAATAAAGGTATAAAATAAGATTGAGCAATGAAGTATAAAAAATGGGGCAATAATAATTATAAAATAAAAATTGTGCAATAAAGCTTGAATAATAAGGGGATTTTGTAGTTATCAAATACAAATTAAGACTATGAGGTAGAATTAAGACTATGAGGTAGAATTAAGACTATGAGGTAGAATGGTAGTTGGATATAAGGTAAAAATTTAATGGTAAGAGGGTATTGGAATTTTGGGGAACAAAAGGTAAAAATTTAATGGTAAGAGGGTATTGGAATTTTGGGAACAAAATTTAAAGATGGTTCATAACACTAATCGTGGATAGTGGGTTTACTACATATTATTCTAATTCTGTTAACCCAGCCTCACTCAGGAATCTTTTAAGTTCATGTTCTGTTGCAATGAAATACCTCTTCCCAGTGGGCTGTTTCCTAACTGCGATTTTACCATCTCTCACAAAGCACTGATGAATTTTTTGGGCATTGCGTAATTTTCTTAAACGATAAAGGAGGTTTTGTCTTGTTTTGGTAAGGCACTCGTTCACATATACATCAGATTTCATAGTTATGGATGTTTTTAGTAGGTTGTTTCTTTGCAAGCTGGTATTGAATTTTAATAGCACTTTTTTCCCCTGCTTGGTAGCCCATCAGTTTGCAATCTTTTAGTTCATCACTACGTATGTTTATGCTAAGGTGGTCCTTGAAGAGTTGTAGGGCGGCCTCCATGCATGTCTCTTGGGTGACTGTAGGTGGAAGATGTTTGCTATTAACTATAACAGCGTCACTTAGCTGTTGTTGGTCGTTATGGTCTTGGAAGTTATTGATGACATCAGTAAGCGTTGTAGATCCACTCGTGATCTTTCTTCTATGATGTTCTTGTTCAGCTGGGTGACTTGATCTTTCAGAGTGTTGATGGTGTCTACAGACTGGGTGTGGGTGTTGCTTAGTTGTTCTAGAGTGGTTAGTTTGTCTTCCAGAGTTGTGATCTTGATGAGATACTGTGCGTTGGAGGTTTTAAGCTCCTGCATTTCCTGTGAAATGTGAATACAGTGTTGTGAGTGTCGAGTGGAGTACTCGGTGAGTACAGCTGATAGATAATATAGGAACTATAATGAGGAACCTGATTGGCAAAGCCTCGCTGCACAAGCCGAGGGTGTCCGGGTTCGACTTCCAGCAAGGGTAGAAACATTGCGACAAAAATTCACCTAATTTGCCCGAAATGCTCTGCATATGAGTGGGTGCGGGTGGGTGTGAGTTGGTCCTGACTAGCTTGTGCTACTAGGTCAGACGCCGTGCTCCTTCCTTAAGTGAATGTAACCTGACCTGGCTGGGTCGGGGCATTGGCTTAAGCCGGTGGGAGACTTGGACCT
>WNWK01013123.1:0-56582 GCA_009830355.1 Cherax destructor | reverse complement strand
AGATATTTTGTTATTGTTTTAGCTTCCATTTGATCTCGAGATGTGACATAAGCAAATTGAAAAGAAATATAACAATGCCTGAGAAAATTTAGAAGATACGAAAATGTCAAGTTTTTTAATTTTAGGTAAAAAAAAAAATCATAGAATCAAATGAGGGCATGTGTATGCAGGAAACCTCAGAGAAATTCAGAAAGGCGGCTGAAATCTTTTTTCAGGATTAACATCCCCTAGTTAGAGCAGAGTGTGCCAGGGGTCCATCCTCGAACAAGAAATACAAACAAACAGGAAATGAGGGTGCCCCGTGGCACCCTTGAAGCAACAAAAGCCATTCAATGATGCTAGGACATTAAAGGCAAAGACTAGTTTGTGTGTTAGTCAGTTAGGTATTAATTACATTACCGACGATACTGAGTCCATACCGTATACGTGTATTCAAATTAGGGGTCCTGTTCAGCATGTGCATGATGCTATAACAACGAGAGAAGGGTGTTGTGTATATTAATATAGGTAAGCCTCTTTCAGGGCACTGCTGAGCTACACAATTTTTAGTTTAAGGTAAGTATAGGTTTTATATGAAATTCAAAGTACCCACTAACTAGTGTTCACTTGCTAAGCACACTAGAGCCTAAGTACATCAAGCCTTAAATACATACGAGTATGTTTCCTAGCAACCATTAATAAACGATAAAAAGAAAAATCAGAATTTCAATTTTGTGAATGCCTTACTAAGTCATCAAACAAATGGTATGTCACACAAATGATCACTTAACTTGACTTTTGCAGGCGACGACAGACAGTTGAGACAGTGTGAATGACAGATATATTTGTTATAAACACAGCTGTGACAGTGTGAATGACAGATATCTTTATTATAAACAAAGTGAATGAGAAATACCGAAACAGCTTCAGGTCGTCTCTTTCGATATCTTTGTGATTTCCATCATATGTTACAGTGTAAACAATAGCATGGATTTGACATATTATCACAAATCGTATTAAAGATTGCAATATGGGTAGTTTTTATTTAACATAATTATTTAGAAGAGATGGGTTCTCCAGAGTAGCGACGAGGATACATTCCATTTACATTTATACATATTTGTTTGAGACCAAACAGCTAGGTATAAATTTTCTCTTAATACTAAGTGGTATAGACAGATAGATGATGTTTTGTTTTATACTTATGGCCCGAGAAAACATGAATGAAATAGTCCAGCTCTGTCCATAAAATTTACTGGTGAGTTTGTGCAAATTAACTGTATAATAATAATTTTTTAGAAATAATGAAAATAACCAACAATTCCAGTTCAAAATAGTCGTAATACTTTCTTAGCTGTCATGACTTGAATAAACTTAATTGAAAAAAAATCTCATGATTACGTTTTCAGGTCTAGAACTCGGTACAGATTGGTCCTAAAGTTTCCTGAGATCGCTGTTTTTAACTGGTGGTTCGTATACCACACCCACGATTAGTTCTTCCACATTCAAGAATTCCGGCCAAATGGTTCTGTGTTCTTCCTTCTACCTTCCATGACTATATGGCAACTCCGACTCTTTTCTTGCTGTCTACATTAATAAGTTATATTGTATATCATCAATCCAAAATATTACATTAAGAAAGTCTTGGTTATTGCAAATGCTTCTTATAAATCTATTTTTATTTAAACAACTGTAAAGGCACAAAAAATTAATATAGAAATAAATTTTCATCATAAAAATACTCTCCTTAATTGTCAGTATAAGCCTTTTACTCATCCTTTGAAATCTTCCTTCCTCCCAAACTCCTTTAATTAAGGATCTAAATCTTTTTCCAGCTCCAAGAAAAGATCACTCCTTTTCCCCGGCTTCTCCATTACAGGCTTTATAACTTTTAATGGTTGTATCTGAAAATTCCCCGGGCCAATTTTGTAGCTGAGCTTCGTCTCAGCTACACGAGGCTTTCTAACACGAGGTTTCTAACACGAGGTTTCTAACACGAGGTTTCTAACACGAGGCTGCACTACACAACACAAGATGCAACTTCAGTTGCGACTGACTCAAATGGTTTATTGTCAACAAGAATGAAGAAAATGCATTGCAGAACAAGTTTTAATTGGAACCTTTCTGCTCTGTTTAGAGCTTTTATCAAGTCATTCACAGTGCTTAGTCCTCTCATGACTTCATAAAGCTCTACAAAGAGCAAAACGTTACAGTTTAAGCTCACTCTATAACTTGTTCTTACCCTTCAACTTGGTGCAGCTACTGACTAATTCTGTGTATTATTAACTGCAAAAAGCTTAGTAGGAATTCAGTTTCTTCCATCTTATTACATTACTAGAATTATTTCAAGACAAAATACATTGACAAGAATACAATAGAATACAATATATTTTCTATTTTCCTTAAACAATCATTCTTTTCCTCTCTACCTGACTGATCATTGAGAATTCACAATGTTAAAACGTTTTCTTCTCAAAATGGTTTTATTTTGAGGCAAAATTATCTGGCAGGATTATGAAAAAGAAAATCATGAAAACTCTGGTCTACCCAGGATTAAGTGGTAAATAGATTATAAAGAAGGGAGATAAAGGAATGAAAGAAAACAACAGTGTTGCGACTACCCTAGCCAACAAAATTAATTTTCCAGCCTAGCTCACCTTAAAATCTTTGTGTACATCCTGTGACGCATGGGTACATTGCCTGCCAACGTCCTCTACGGTTGTACGCATGTTTCACTATGCAAGCATAATGTAACATGGCCATTACCGTGATACACTGCTCTACAAGAATATCTCTGACGTAGAACAATCGATACAGCTGTGATCGACAATACACAGAGTTGTATACGCTTGGTTAGTGTCAACATACTACGATAACCAGGAGACAGTGGCAAAACTATTCAGTTCAGTTCAGACTCACAGGTAAGGACCCACTAGGGGCGAGGGGGAAGTGGGGACAGACGAAGAATAGCCGGTGAGAGGAAGAGCTGAAGGAGAAGAGAAAGAGTCAGGACTAAACCCAACAGTCTAACTACTGGATTATGGCAAAACTATTAATATATGCATGTACGTATAATATGTGAATTTTTAATAAGTAGATATATCAGTATGTGGATGTAAACATATCAATTGGATGGTAAAAAGTTTTTCATGGAATGCAATATTACTCTGGGAGAATCTCGTCCGTGTTAATGATAAATGAAGAGAGACAGAGAAAGACAGAGGACTAAGAGATCGTTCTAAATTAATACAGTGTTTGATGCTGATTGGAAGACCACGTCTGCATAATTGTAGACGCTTAGAACCTCTGAAAGCTGGAGCTTTTCGTTAATAGTTTTTCTGGATTAAGGTTCGTTGTACCGCGGATGCTTGACTTGTATAATCATGACTTAAAACATTATGATACATATATACATAAAAATACATATATATGTATTAATGAAATCCTTAAATAAGTGATTTTGAATCATTAACAGAATGTGGCTAGCCGGGATTCGATCCTGCGTCACAATGTCCAGCTCCGTGAGAACAGTCAGAACGATGTGTACGTTGTACTGTTCTCACGGAGCCGGACATGGTGACGCAGGATCGAATCTCGGCTAGCCGCAGTTCTGTTAATGATACATAAGTATGTACATTTCGGACTTATTTCTTAGGGTTTACTGTGGCTTGCTTTTTCTAGGACTATGCCTTGCTCTGTTTACAACCCTTTCTAGATTAGGTCTCACTAAGAATTTTTTTTTATAAACTGCTTATTTCTCAACGAGAAATAGCCCTTGATGCTAAAATATGAAGCAAAGATTTATAACTAGAAATTTGGGTCTTTCTTACTCAGATTATTTTATATCTACTTGAAAGTCTTTCTTACGTAATAATCCGAACAATGCATTCAGCAGTTCTAATATAACTAGAGTAGCGAGTCGACCTCTTTTCTGTGAAGGCGTGTGAAGACGTGTGAAGGCGTGTACTTGACGTGCTTACTGGGTTCTCGTTGCTAGTCTAGTACCTTCAGGTCTAGACAGAGATGGAGAAAGCTAGGAAGGAGGTACAGCTTCTTCGAGAAGAGAATAAGATTCATCCCTGGAACAAGAGGATAGCAGCAGTAACAGCCGCAACAAATGTAAAGGATAAAAGCTGAAGATGAAGAGGTTTCAACAAACTGCTGTCGAGACAACTGATTCCTTAGCTGTGTTGCTGGACACTTGTAGTTACGACATCGAGAACGACACAACAAAACCTACTATTGATGATAAGAATGTTCTTTCAGTTGGGGATTCTCAGATAAAATTTTGTAACTGCGATAGGAATAGACGACAGAGGGTGTATTTAATAGGGCTGGGATGGGTGTTATAGTTAGTAGATTAAGAAAAATGATGTTCTTACCAGATATAGGATAGAAATAGAATCAGGACAAAAGCAAGAATCCTCGTCATATTTTGCCACGGAGAGTTGCTGGCAGTGAAGGGTTGTCCAGCGTAATTGGTGTTAATTCCTGGATAGACAAATAATGCAAATACATTGCAGTGCCATTTATCGATAACTGGGTCCCTTTCTGCTGTGGAAATACGTATGTCAGGGATGGGATGCATCTATCTAGGGCTGGGATGCTGCAGTGTATCGGGTTTTCCAAATGAAGAAAGATATGGGTATGGATGGGAAAAGATGGGATTGGTGTACAATGGATTTTAGTAATAAAAATTATCAAAATAATAACGTAATTTGCTCATATAATATAAAGGAACACGATGTAAGAAAATCACATTCAGAAACATTGATCAATGCTAAGAACTACAAAAATAGTGAAAAGGTAAAGATAGATCGCATAAGGATACAGAAGCATATATTTTTCAGAGAGATGCTCTTTATAACAGAACCAACTATAGAAAAATAATATATATATATATATATATATATATATATATATATATATATATATATATATATATATATATATATATGAAATTTTATTTTGTGTTCACTAAAAATATTTTGGCCCAGCATATTGACGACTCTAGATGTTCAAGCTTTATCAGAGACGTCTGAGGATTATTAATCTCTGACGAAGTAATTAATTGCCAGGAAGGACTGCAGAGGTGGGAGATTGAAATATAAAGGAGCAGGAGAGGCACGAGAAGGTGGTGCACGAGGTGATGCAGGAGGGGGTGGTGCACGAGGTGATGCAGGAGGGGGTGGTGCACGAGGTGATGCACGAAGAGGTGGTGCACGAGGTGATGCACGAGAGGGTGGTGCACGAGGTGATGCACGTGGTTTTGCAGAAGTGATACACGAGGAAGGTAATGCACGAGGTGATGCACGTAGTGATACAGAAGTGATGCACGAGGAGGTGATGCACGAGGAGGTGATGCACGAGGAGGTGATGCACGAGGAGGTGGTGCACGAGGAGGTGATGTACGAGGAGGTGATGCACGAGGAGGTGATGCACGAGGTGATGCACGAGGAGGTGGCGCACGAGGAGGTGATGCACGAGGAGGTGATGCACGGTGATGGAGGAGGTGATGCACGAGGAGGTGATGCACGAGGAGGTGATGCACGAGGAGGTAGTGCACGAGGTGATGCACGAGGAGGTGATGCACGAGGAGGTGGTGCACGAGGAGGTGATGTACGAGGAGGTGATGCACGAGGAGGTGATGCACGAGGTGATGCACGAGGAGGTGTCGCACGAGGTGATGTACGAGGAGGTGATGCACGAGGTGATGCACGAGGAGGTGATGCACGAGGTGATGCACGAGGAGGTGATGCACGAGGTGATGCACGAGGAGGTAGTGCACGAGGTGATGCACGAGGAGGTGATGCACGAGGTGATGCACGAGAGGTGATGCACGAGGTGATGCACGAGGAGGTAGTGCACGAGGTGATGCACGAGGAGGTGATGCACGAGGTGATGCACGAGGAGGTGATCCATGGGGAAGTAGATGTCTAACATTTAGTCTTAGATTTGGCAGACAAGTTAGGTGCAGCAGTTACTGGGTTGATGTGCACCTCAGTTGAAATGCTGGGAGCGCCTATGTGCTCCTTCTCTTACCAGTTTATACTCACTGATGTGTGGTGATGAGTCTCAGCTCCCGTCTCTGCCTTTTAAACTAGCCGTTACTGGGTTAAATCTCACCAGACTGTGAGCCTTCTCTTACTTATTTCGGAAGCTGTGTCCTAATACTATTACTTCATTGTCGATCCCACTTCCTGACCAGTCTGAGGCTGAAGAAATCTTCCTGACATTCCTGTGACTCATCTGTTTTTAACTTCCGTCTGTACCCTCGTGCACTATTCCCGGCCTCTCACACAGACTAACACTCAACATCCTATTAATTCCTTTGAGTATTTTGCTTCTCGTTATCATGTTATCCCTGGTCCTTAGGTGCTCTGATTTCACTAAGTTTAGCTCCTTTAGTCTGGCATCTTAACTCATGCCCCATTTAGCTCTGGGCTTTCCTGTTGTGACTGTATAACTACTTCGACTCAGATCTGCCTTTCCATGCTATGTCATTCACAAAATCTCGCTCTGCTCCTCTTCTAACTCGAACGTATTCGTTTCTGGCTTTTCTATCCGCTTCTCTGTTGTTTGCTGTTCCTTGCTTTCGATACATTTTTTCCAACCCTTTCCACCTTTAACTTTTGTGTCTCTCAAAGTAAACTACATACATATCACTACAGTCTACATTTGTATATAAATTTCTCCTCTGCCTCTTTCCCCACTGTGCTACATTCCAGAATTCTGTCATAACTCTGCACTCTCCTCGCCTCAAAATCTGGTTTTTACTTGGCTTTTCCTATGTTTCTCTCCGTGTTTATTTCCACAAGGCATTCGAAACTCAGTACTGTCTGTGAGTTTGTTTGCGAATGTGTGTGTGTACTCACCTAGTTGTACTCACCTAGTTGTGGTTGCAGGGGTCGAGTCACAGCTCCTGGCCCCGCCTCTTCACTGGCCGCTACTGGGTCACTCTCCCTGCGCCATGAGCTTTATCATACCTCTTCTTAAAGCTATGTATGGAGCCTGCCTCCACTACATCACTTCCTAAACTATTCCACTTCCCGACCACTCTGTGACTGAAGTGTGTATGTGTGTGCGGTGTTAAGGATGGTGTGGTGTTAAGGATGGTGTGGTGTTAAGGATGGTGTGGTGTTAAGAATGGTGTGGTGTTAAGGATGGTGTGATGTTAAGAATGGTGTTTTGTTAAGAATGGTGTGGTGTTAAGAATGGTGTGGTGTTAAGGATGGTGTACTGTTAAGGGTGGTGTGGTGTTAAGGATGGTTTGGTGTTAAGGATGGTTTGGTGTTAAGGATGGTGTGGTGTACACCGAGGGTGGTATTACATTCAACGTGACTTGCATGTTGAATGTAATACCACCATAACAACAATAACCGGATTTAACCATGGTAGTTCATCGCCTGTTCGGATGAGTGCACCATGTGGGTGTGGGGCAACTACTAGTTAGAGCTGGAGTTTTGCTAGTCAGAGTGAGGAGAGGAGCACCAGGGTAAGTTACCTCGCATGTAGGGTCACCCTGGAACTTGAGTTCCTCACGAGCCTCAGAATACTTAAGACTATACTAGAGTCTAGTCTTTGTATGGGTGTGTAAGCTGCAGCTTAGGAATTCTTATTCTCTCTCTCTCTCTCATTTTTCTCTCTCTCATGTTATGGTATTTGTTAAACCCACTTTATATACCTGAGTCTTGGTCTCTTAACACTTATTAACTTATCTCTCGATGTACTCGTGGCACTACTGCTTTCATTTGGGGTATTTTTTCATCGTCTCTCAATTCTCTTGCTCTTGTAGGGAGTAATTTCGGTGTGCAGATTTTGGATCAGTCCCTCCAGAATTTTCAAGGTGTAAATTATGGTGTATCTTTCTCACCAACGTTTGTTTTATATTCCATACGAGTTTTTAATTCTTCAGTTTTGCCTTAATAGAGTAAGTGAAACTTGTCCCCATTAAACATTATATTGTCAGTGGCCCACTGGAAGACTTAGTTAACCTTACCTCGAAGACTTGCTGTGTCCTCTAGATTCGTCTGCAGAGGATCTCTCTCTCTCTCTCTCTGCCGGGTATGAGAATGAGAAGAGAATTGGGGAGAACTAGGGCAAGATTTTTGCTGCCAAAGCGGCTGGTTGTGTGTGTGTGCCAGCGAGTAAGAGTAAACATACATAGCACTACCACGAGTAATCGCTTACAACACTTTGCACTGTGAACAGAAGAAACACTGGGTCACACACCTGGCTGCCGCCCTCCCTCCTGCAAGTCATCACAGCTCTGGGCCACACGAAGCGGCTCACTCTGCAGCTCACAGGGATCAAACACCAGCACAAAGGTATTTCTCCCAGCTCGATTGTGCAATGGCACTCTCCGGGTGAGCACAAAACATCCTTTGCATAATACAGCATTTGGTTCCTGTCTCCCAAAGGCTTGGCTTGCCTCTGTATACACGTTACGTTGTTATCCCTCTCCGCTGCACAACAGTGGTACTGGGGCAACGGGTACCAGAGCAACAGTAGTATCAGGGTAGCAGTAGTACCCGAGCTTCAGTATCATTACGGTAGCTAGAGTAGTACCGTGGCAACGGTAGTACTAGGCAAAAGTATTACCGAGACAAGACAACTTTAATAGTAGTAGGGCAATGATAAGATAAGATAAGATTTTCTTCGGATTTTTAACCCCGTAAGTTTAGCCACCCAGGATAACCCAAGAAAGTCAGTGCGTCATCGAGGACTGTCTGTCTTATTTCCATTGGGGTCCTCAATCTTGTCCCCCAGGATGCGACCCACACTAGTCGACAAACACCTAGGTACCTATTTGCTGCTAGGTGAACATGACAACAGGTGTAAGCAAACACGTCGAAATGTTTCCACCCCGCCGGGAATCGAACCCGGACCCTCCGTGTGTGAAGCGAGAGCTTTAGCCACCAGGCCACCCGAGTAACGGTAGAACCAACACCCACGTCCTGCTTAGCCCTGCATAACTTGTTGTTTGTCTCTAGGGCCCACCAAGCTCACTACTTCACGAGTATTTATCTATATATGTAGCCCCATAAAATCGAGGTGAGGCAGCAAGTTTAAATTATCAATCTTCGCCTCAGCATCCGCCATTGCATTTCCTGGTACTCCGATATGGCCTGTGCACCAACTGACCTTCACGTCCCTGTGCCAGGCATGTTACTGACACTTCTGAACCACAGGGAGGATATAAGCACAGTGTTACCGAGTAACACAGCCTTCCATTAGTATGAGTAGATGATGAACTATTTAATAAAATCCTAAATATTTTTTTTTTGGCTATTTCTGTTAATATATGAGATGTAAATAAATGCTTTATTGAAAGCATTTTAATGGACACATGAATCTTTTCACAACAAAAATATATACATGCATACAATTTTTTTCTTTAAAATATCTTTGCTATAATTTTTTTGGCTTCTTAAGTATATCTAATTTAAGACTAGCAATGCGCATTTCATATATATTGTCGGAGTCATAGTATCCTAATACTAACAATTAGTAATGCTCTTTCCGTTGGATGACTAATGCTCACGACTCGCTGGGTTCAACTTTTACATTTGCATTCCTTAAAGCATGAGCAACTTAATTTATCTCAAGGGTGGGCAGCCTAGTTGATAGCGCTCCTCACAGATTTCCATAGTCCTTCATTTTTTATATCAATTCCTAGTCACTAGAGTGTGGATACACTTGAGGAGAAATGTTAAGATGGACCCCAGACGACGTCGTTGATGAAAATACGTTCGTACATATCGAAACAATGCTGGTTAAACAAAAGGGGATTCTGTTGACAGTTCGACTTTTTTAGGAAGAGGTGTTGTCAGGCTGCAGTTACACCCATCAGGTTATTTGTAATGTCTACATAAATATAATAAAACCCTTTACAGTACGACTGCAAAGCCTTTTCAAGAAGAGGGATGAAATAATGAAATGGGGTATCGATAGTCCCTTCTTCCCCGTTTGTCACTAAATAATATTGGGGATACGAATGAAAAAGATTGAAGTATGATTATAATAATAAACAAAAGGGAAAAGAAATATGTTTGAAAGACGAAATAAAAAAAACTTACCAAATATAAATAATGTCAGGAATGAATAGTAAATATTGGTTGTATTTAATAATCATGTGGATTATATATAATAATAAATAATCAAGTTACCAATAATTATTAAATAATCCCGAGGACCACATTTAATAATTAATAAATAGTAATCACTGTCAATAATAATCAGATAATACTGACACAAAGTTATTATGATAATTAATATATATGGCCCTGGCGAGTTTCTTGTCTTCTTGTTTACTGAGGATGACAGAACTTTCTTCATTAGCGGTGATTTATTAGTCACTCTTGATTGTTGTAGTCTGGTCAACCAAACACTTGAATAACATTCTTATTCTCAGTCAGGAAGAGGAATTTGTGCCTATTTTTGGGTTAACTGTATTGGCATCCACCCACTGTACTCCTTTCCTTCTACTTTGTTCTTGTACTTGTTCTCAATGAATATATCTTGAATAAATCCCAGACAAGATCCGATCTATTCCCAGCACGCAGATGTTTTGTGGCAAACAGCAGAAACACATTTATTGCATAAGTAAAAAGAATTCCTTGTTATGTTTAGTGTAAGAATATTTACAACAGTAGCTCCATCAGTGTCAGTGTAGCTTCAATAACAGAGGTCCCGCAGATATTGCCAAGTGATTATGGACTCCAAGCACTGTAGTAAATAAGACTTTACATATGGCCTGATTCTTTAGGTGTCATGTCGATGGTGGGAACGGCTAATTTTCGTATCTAAACAAATCTTTCCGAGTTTCCATTCCGTGTCTGGCATGCAATATAAAGTCTTGAAAACAAAGTGCAATCATTCTTCGGGCTTGCTGTTTGCATACGAGATTTGTTGGCCCATTTTTGCTTAGAGAAGACATCACGGGCAGCTTGTGTATCTGAACAGAATCGTATAAGAGCTTTGAAAGTTCAACAAGCCTTTCTTTGTCAAAGGTTCAGCACTGCTTCTTGCAAGTCTTATCAATTCTCTTTATTGTGTTTATCACTGACTGACATGAATCATGTTTATGTCCTCCATTATCTTATGAAATGGAGTGTACGTCTTTAATAAAAATAGGTATCACTACTTCTAAACTATAAAAAGGCTGTATGTTCTACACATACGATAATCGTGTTAGATTTAAATTGTCCATTATTTACATTAAACTTTGGAACTGACGTCACAGGAGTTGACTGATTCCACAACACGCTTTATAATTTAACTTGTTTGCAGTTGTCGAAATCTACATTGTGGTCCCACTTGCGTACACGACAGGACACAACACTGCTACTATTCTAATATCTCTTTTGTCTCCAAACACAGGTGTATTCAAACTTCTACCTGTAATAAACGATTCTCTGCACTCCCTTGTGAGGTTACAATTGGTTTACTGTAATTGTCTTGACTCACTGACAGCAACTGGAACAAGAGCTTTACTGCACTGGTGGCTATCCGTGGTGGTGAAGAAGCTCTTTGTTAAACTTACATTGGGTCAACTGAGGATAGTGTTCAAACTCATAGCAAGCCAGTCGTAAAACTAGCAGGCCTTTGCTCTCCTCACTGGGCCACGCAGGCTTCATGATTCATCCAGCTAGAATATTGTTATACACTAGAGAGGTTAGGAAAAAACCCCACTGTGACCACAAATACATAGGATCAATTCGTTGCCAGGTTAACCTTACCAAGCTTAGAGTAGGTGGCTAGTCTGAGTATTTATTAACGAAGCTGCCTCGGCCATGTCGCTAGAGTGGCAAGGCTCACATCTGGTTGCCCCCGCTTTGATTCTCCACACTCCCCCATAAAAAAAAGATAAAATTATTTATTGCCATTTCTCAGTCTCATGAACAGCAGTTAAGACAAGATCATTGATTGTGGTCCTGAGGTAGAATCTTTCAGTTGGTCACAGTTTGTGGCGAAGTCAAGCATAACAATCTTACTGGAGGTGGGCGGTTTGAAAATAAATTATTGAAGCTGCCACATCCGTGTAGGAAGAGCGTAGGTTCACAGCCTCGCTTCCAGTTCGCCTTCCACCTCGACCTCGTGAAAAAATTACAATTATTTACCAAGTTACAATGTTACGATTATTTAATCCCCTTACACCTTTAATCCTGACGCACACAAGGGTCAATACAACCCACACAGGGGTCAAGACAACCCACACAGGGGTCAAGACAACCCACACACAAGTCAAGACAATCCACACAGGGGGTCAGATAACCCACACACAGGTCAAGACAATCCACAAAGGGTTCAAAACAACCCACACATAGGTCAAGACAACCCACACACACATACCTGTCAAGACAACCCACACACACAGGTCAAGACAACCCATACACACACACCTGTCAAGACAACCCACACACACAGGTCAAGGCAACCCACACACACAGGTCAAGGCAACCCACACACACATGTCAAGACAACCCACACACACACAGGTCAAAACAACCCACACACACAGGTCAAGGCAACCCACACACACACACTCTTGTCAAGACATCCCACACACAGATACCTGTCAAGACAACCCACACACACAGGTCAAGACAACCCATACACACACACCTGTCAAGACAACCCACACACACAGGTCAAGGCAACCCACACACACAGGCCAAGGCAACCCACACACACACAGGTCAAGACAACCCACACACACAGGTCAAGACAACCCACACACACACATGTCAAGACAACCCACACATACACATGTCAAGACAACCCACACACACACAGGTCAAGACAACCCACAACAGGTCAAGACAACCCACACACACACATGTCAAGACAACCCACACACACACAGGTCAAGACAACCCACACACACATGGGTCAAGACAACACACACACACACACACACACACACACGGGTCAAGACAACACACACACGGGTCAAGACAACACACACACGGGTCAAGACAACTAACTCATGCTGCTGGGAAAGTGAGAGTAATTGTGTATCAACCGAGAAGGGGATACCAGTAATGAATGCTATTTTTGCCTCTACTTATTTTCTTCTGACCTGAGGCTTGGTGGTGAAGTAATTTTGGAATATGCTTTAAAATACACTTAAAAATCTTCATATATATATATATATATATATATATATATATATATATATATATATATATATATATATATATATATATATATATATATATATATATATATATATATTATTGTCCAGAGAGCTGAGGAGGGGTTGTTGAGGTGGTTTGGACATGTAGAGAGAATGGAACGAGACAGAGTGACTTCGAGAGTGTATAAATCTGTAGTGGAGGGAAGGCGGGGTAGGGGTCGGCCTAGGAAAGGTTGGAGGGAGGGGGTAAAGGAAGTTTTGTGTGCGAGGGGCTTGGATTTCCAGCAAGCATGTGTGAGCGTATTTGATAGGAGTGAATGGAGGCATATGGTTTTTAATACTTGACGTGCTGTTGGAGTGTGAGCAAAGTAACATTTATGAAGGGATTCAGGGAAACCGGCAGGCCGGACTTGAGTTCTGGAGATGGGAAGTACAGTGCCGGCACTCTGAAGGAGGGGTGTAAATGTTGCAGTTTTATAACTGTAGTGTAAAGCACCCTTCTGGCAAGACAGTGATGGAGTGAATGATGATGAAAGTTTTTCTTTTTCGGGCCACCCTGCCTTGGTGGGAATCGGCCGATGTGTTAATAAAAAAAATATATATATATATATATATATATATATATATATATATATATGCAAGACAAGCCATGGGGAAGGTGGAAATCTTTAGCTCACGTACTTTCACACTTTTCAGTGCTTCATCAGGAGCTGTACCATGAGGATAGGAGACCGCTCTCCTCCACCCTCTCCATGAACCACCTGTAGTATGTGCCATGTGCCACTTTCCCTTCAGCCCGGGCTTACCACACAGATTGAGGTATGGCAAGTGATGCAGCTAGCCAGCCACAAAGCCAGGGAAACAGTGCACCCAACACTAAAAGAAGAGGCACATGTCAGGTGTGTGGAGAGTATCGGGCACGCAATAGGAACAGCCTTATTCGTGCACACAATGGGTGTGCTGGATCACATATGCCCCAAGCAGAGAACAGCCCACAGCCTCCACAGGCAAATGACAGTTCCAATGGCAACCTCCTCACTTGCGAAGATCTTATGATGGCATTCAAATCCACTGCTAGCAGTACTCTATCTCACATTCCTAAAGCGGCTCGTCCATATGCTGCAGGGAAATTCACAGACCTTTTTAAGCAGGTGAATGGAGGTTCCACCAACTTAGAAGCCCGAGGTACCATTAAAGCATGGCGCAACCTACTCCTGTTCGGCAATGTCTGTGTTGCAGTTCCTGAAAGACGAGGCAAACTGCTAAAACCACATCAGTCATCAAGGCACTGCGCAACTACCCAAGAACAGATAATTGTGTCAGTCTGCCCCATCATCGCAGGAATCACAGAGGTAGACTCAAGAAAAATTCCACTGAAGACGAGAAAATTTGGGCACAGGTTAGCAAAAATATCGAAGAAGGTAACACAGTGGGAGCAATCAGAATAATTACAAGTGACGACACTGTAGCTCCCAAAGATGAGACCACAGCTCAAGCACTAAGAGACAAGCACCCAACAAGGGACACCATAGTCGTTAACAATAACCATGAGGAAGACCACATCACTGGACAATTAATTTTACCAGAATCAGAAGTTTATAAGGCGATAATGTAATTTCCAGCAGGATTTGCAGGAGGTTACACTGGAATTCGACCAAAACACCTCAAAGAGATGGTAAATCCAGGACTCGGCACATCTGCATCAATTCTTCTCTCAGAGTTAACAACCTTCGTCAACAACTGCCTAGCTGGGCGGATTCCAGAAGAAATTAAACCTTTGTTTTTTGGAGCCTCATTATGCGCTTTGAAGAAGAAGAATGGGGCAATCAGACCCGTCTTGTTGCCAAAGCAGCAGTAAGAAACATTCGCCAAGAAGCTGCTAGTTTACACCAGCCACATCAACTGGGCTTTGGAGTCTCTCAAGGCAGTGAAGCCGCAGCTCATGCGGCAAGGGCCTACATCAGGGACTTACCAGAAGACAAGGCCGTAGTCAAACTTGACTTTAGAAATGCCTTTAATATGATTAAAAGAGATGTGGTCTTGCCAGCCGTTAGGGATCGGTTCCCCAGTGTTTTTTCCTTCATTTCAGTTGGCAACAGCAAACCCTCAATTCTTTTGTTTGGCGAACATGAAATTCCCTCATCAGAGGATGTTCAGCAGGGTGACCCACTCGCTCCACTTCTCTTCTGTTTGTCGGTAAGAGAACTAACTTCCAGCTTGCACAGCGAGCTCAACATCTGGTACCTGGATGATAGTACTCTGGCAGGTACTGAAGAGTCCCTGCTAGAGGACCTACAACTAGTGAAGACACATGGAGAAGCCTTGGGACTCATCCTCAATCCCTCCAAGTATGAAATCATCACTCCAGTCAAGAACACCCTCTTGGGAGCACCGCTGGGTAATCAGGCAATCGACACAGTCCTCAAGGACAAACTGAAAGACCTGAAGAGAATGGAGGAGAGAATAAGAGAGAATTGTGTATTTCCTCACAAGGTGTCTTACTCTGTCAAGACTCACTTACTTCCTGAGGTGCGCACCCTCTTTTGACAACCCAACACTCAACGAATATGACTCACTCCTGAGATCAATCTTTAAGAAGGCAGTGAATCTGTCACTGGAAGATCAGCAATGGGATCAGACACCTTCCAGTGCGACTGGGAGGTATACGGGTGCGCAAAGCAACGCAGGTAGCTTTACCTGCATTTCTGTCTTCCTGTTTGGCTTCCAGTGGACTAGTCAAGGAGATTGTCCCCGAACGCTTGAGAGGTGCGGTAGGAGCTCAAGACCCCAGGTTTATTGAAGCAGCCGTGCGGTGGGACATCCTGGCAGACTCCTCCAGTAGACCAGCTTCTCCCAAAGAGCACAAACAGTCCCACTGGGACAAACCGATCATGGAAAAACTCGCCAACACAATGCTCACTAACGCTTCAAGAAAGGACAAAGCTTGTCTTCTAGTGGTGAAGGCACAGCATTTAGGAGATTTCCTTCTAGCTGTTCCCAATTCCTCCCTGCGCACTCGACTCTACCCACAGGCCATTCGGATTGGTGTTGCTCTTCGCCTAGCCGTCCCCATACTCACCGAACATAGGTGTATTTGTAGCAGGGAGACGGCTGATCAATTTGGACTTCATGGTCTCGCGTGTCACACATCAGTAGGGAAGTATGCTAGGCATGAGGAGGTCAACGACATCATAAAGAGAAGCCTTGGCACAGCCCGTTGCCCAGCTCAACGGGAACCCCAAGTACTGAGGTCTGACGGAAGTCAAAAGCGTCCTGGTGGAGCCATTATGCTACCCTGGAAGGATGGTAAGCAGATTGCCTGGGACTACACCTGTGCTGCTACACTGGCAGACACCTACTTGCCATACTCCGAAGCTGATAGGGGTGGAGCTGCCAGCTACAGGAGACCTAGAAGACCCGCAAATATGAAGGCCTTCCTCCTTGCTATAATTTCATCCCAACAGGGTCGGAAACCCTTGGAGCATGGGGCAAGTGTGCTCTAAAGTTTCTCAAAGAGCTGGGTGAAAAAATCATCATAGAAACCAAGGATCACAAGGCGGCCAGCTTCCTCTTTCAGACACTCAGTGTTGCGATCGAGAGGGAAAATGCCTGCAGCATTCTGGCCACGCGGCCCACCGCCGGGGAGCGGGACGAAGTATTCGACATATAGCTCTGATATGTTATCTATGTTGTTTTACTCCCTATTGTATTTCTGTCAATGTATTTTGTCTTTAAATAAAGTCTACATAGAATATAGGAGGTAGTAGAAGACAATATTCAAGAAGAAGCTTAGTTCTGACTGAACAAAACATTTGTTTTGCCAAACCTTTATGTGAAGAAAGTTTCGCTCGTGGAAAAGCTTATTTTTTTTTTCACTCTGAAAAACTTGGAAAAACTCACCTGAGAGCGAAACCTCTTTTTAGTGTACCAGACGGCCTCTTGCAATTTCGTACCGTACTTATTTTTTTTTTTTTTTTGGTGCGCAAGCCTTGGCAACGGACAACACGGGTCTCTGGGAGTGACTGTGATGACTTCCTCGATTACGGCAGCTACTGTTACCATGTACTAAATCTGTGTAATTATGTGTATGGTGGAACTATGCGAAACGATGAAGGTTCGATTCTCTTTCGTGGAACTGGGTTCCACCCGACCTCCCTAACGAGCGCCGCGAAACCTGTCTTAGCCAGTGAAACATATCTACCTTTTTTCAGGTTAACTTTATTAAATAAAGAACTCTAGCTACCTATATTCTAACATTAACACACATCTTGCATTGAAAAACAGGTCACAACTTTACTGAAAATAAAGATGAATGATATTAAGCCGTCACAGACAGGTTACGGATGGAGATATATTACTGAATTCACTTTCAAAATATTGTGAACTGCGGAGATTTTAAAAACAATGAGATATTTTCCGTCTACCTGTCATGATTTTTTCAATTTATATGACGCTTCTCACGCGCATGTTTGAAATAATTTTTGCAATTTATGTCTCTTTTTATTTTTGCGATGTGGTAACACTCCGACAAGAAAAAAAAACTGTGTAATTAGCGTGTTTAATGAGCACTTTATTTCCATGATTAAAAATAAAAATCTTCGCTTCGGAAAAAATTATTGACAAAATGTTGAGGCAACAGTGATGGCGTCAACGGTGAAGCTTGCAATGTTACTTTCTTCACGCCAGCTCAATGACAAATCTATTTGTTTTATTCGTGAAAAACGCTGAGCCCGCTGGAGAAATACAAAGCTGTAATTTTCACGAATGAGGAAATATTCTCGCTATTTTAAGCCAGGAGAATGCTGGGTCTCTTCCTCCGTGGACTCTGCCAGGGAGACGGTGGTCACCTATGGGGATCCTCCCTCGTGTTTACACATCCATCTTCCGTGGGAAGTAAAACCTAAATGAACCCTACGTGTTTACAGTTTCCACATGATTAATAATAATAATTATAATAATAATAATAAAAATAATAACAATAATAATAACAATAACAACAATATAATAATAATAATAATAATAATAATAATAATAATAATAATAATAATAATAATAATAATAACAATAATAATAACAATAACAACAATATAATAATAATAATAATAATAATAATAATAATAATAATAATAATAATAATAATAATAATAATAATAATAATAATTAATAATAATAATAATAATAATGCGGCGAGAAAGGATGCTCTGCGTGCATTTTTTGGAAATTAAAAAACAATCTCAACCATAAATCTCACTGAAGATGCTTTCTTTCGTAGTCTTTTGGTTAACATAAGAACATAAGAAAGAAGGAACACTGCAGCAGGTCTACTGGCCCATGCGAGAAAGGTCCACTTCTCCCACCGGCTTAAGCCAATACCTTGACCTAGTCAGGTCAGTCACATTCACTTAAGGAAGAAGCACGGCATCTGACCTAGTAGCACAAGCTAGTCAGGTCGATCTATATTTTTTTTATTCAAGTTAATTGCAATTTTATGGGAAGCAACAGACACACAATGATAAAAATTATCAATTGGTGGCTTGGGAGTATTCAGTTATGTAGATTAATTAGTCGTTACCACAATAGATTACAGATGATGTGGAATCCTGACATGTGTGTCCCTGGATTGGATTGAGAAAGCTCCCAGTGAACGAAACGTCTGATTTACGCTACCACAATAATAAAGGATTCTTAAATACTATTTGCATACCGAGGAAGAATATTGCAAACACACGGGTTAGTATTGCAAAGACACGGGTTAGTATTACAAAGACACGGGTTAGTATTACAAAGACACGGGTTAGTATTGCAAACACACGGGTTAATATTGCAAAGACACGGGTTAATATTCCAAACACACGGGTTTATGTTACAAACTCATGAGCTGTGATAGAGTGGCACCGACTACAGGGAACACCAACTCTGCTCCATTAAGAACTGTTCCTTAACAGTTCGACACAAAGTATTGCACTTGCGTGTTGAGTGGGGCCAAGGATTCCAAATGCTCGTAGTTTAGGTAGAAAGTCATGCTGCCATTCCCAGTCAGAAGACTAGCAATGTCCAGTGCAATTACAAAGACGATTATATATTCATCCAGTGACTGGTAGCCATCGTGCAGAGATGCAATCGGACATCTGCGGTTCACCGTTGTCTTGAACTAGACTGACTGCCACATTAATCAGTTGTAGTGAACATAGTGACTCGTTCTTCTGTGTATTTGGACTACATTTACATTTTAACAACTGTGCTAGGTAAGAGTAAAAAGCAGTGCTACCTTGTCAGCACATTCTTCAAGCTTTTTTGATCATTTGAAGGGAGTTAAATCACGTCGTGTCATTTCTGACAATTTTGACGAAGTTGTTGAGGCTATTCATTGAGGTTCACTATCTGGATTGTGTAGTTACACATTGGAAATGAAATGGTCAGTAAGTAGATCAAACTTTTCTTCTTCATCTATAACGGAGATCTATAATTTATAGCTGAAATTGTGTCATCAGGTGAATATTCCTGTCAATCATCTCAGTCTTTCTCTTACCCCTGTCTCCTGCCTTCCCCTTACTCTTTCACCACTCTCTGCATTCCTTACTCTCCTTCCCTCCCTCTCTTCCTCTTCCACTTCCATTGCATCATACTTTTCCTCTCCCCTCGCCCCTCTCTCCAGGGATCGGTTGTCCGACCAATCCTTTTCAGAATTTACATAAATGATTTCGAAACGGGACTAATATCGAAAATCGCAAACTTTCGCCACGACACAAGAATTGGAGAGAAAAACGCATCCTTGATTCAGTGTATTAAAAGAGAACCTGGATAGGTTAGAGCAGTGGTACGAGACATGGAAGCTGAGTTTCATCGTTGACAAGTGAAAATAATTTTATTTTTATAAAAAAAAATTTTGATCACCTTGAATATAAAATGTTTAGAATTTCACTACTCAAAAGAAAAAAAAAGACGGGGATTAATCATTAGCAATGAGCTTGAGTAAACTAAATAATGTATTGCTAAAATTAAGCTAATAGAACTCCAGATTTCATAGACATATATTTTCATTACCACATACCAGAAACAATCCTGACACTAAACTACTTGTTAGAGCTTTCCCTAGAGCTCGCAGTCCAGATGGGGTCCCAAATTACATACAGGTTTAAGATAAACTGCAAAGATAGCACAGACAAGGCGACCATACTCGTTCCTTCACTAAGAAACAACCCACTGGTTGGCTGCGGTCTCTACAACACTGGTTGTCTGGGGTCTACACAACACTGGTTGGCTGCGGTCTCTACAACACTGGTAAAAGACTCGGCAGGCGATGTAACATCCCCCCAATGAAGAGCAGGGGTGCCACTAGCACGTTGAGGGACAACACAATAAGTGTCAGGGGCCCAAGATTGTTCAACTACCTCCCAGCATACATCAGCGGGATTACCAACAAACCCCTGGCTGTACCAACACTCTTATATGGGTGTGAAGCATGGGTTGTAAATGCTGCAGCGAGGAGGCGGCTGGAGGCAGTGGAGATGGCCTGTCTAATTGCAATGTGTGGTGTAAATATTATGCAAAGAACTTGGATAGCCTATTGGGGAAGGAAGGTCTTTACAACACTGGTTGGCTGCGTCTCTACAACACTGGTTGTCTGGGGTCTACACAACACTGGTTGGCTGCGGTCTCTACAACACTGGTCGGCTGCGGTCTCTACAACACTGGTTGTCTGGGGTCTACACAACACTGAGGTTTGTTTACAAGCTGAAGAAGACGACCAGCTGACCATGGACCATCCATGGCACAGACGTGGTAGTGTTCGTAGTCGTAATAGCAACAGTGGTAAAAAATATAACTTAACTGCGGTTAGTTCTTAGCAAGTAACTTCAATATAGACCGTCCAGTCTTCTATCCGCCTTTCCCATGTATTCCCTGGGCATTAAACCCTCTCTCTCTCTCTCTCTCTCTCTCTCTCTCCCCACCCTGCATGTTGTCAGTTGATATCAAACACAGTTGATATCAAACACAGTTGATATCAAACATAGTTGATATCAAACATAGTTGATATCAAACACAGTTGATATCAAACACAGTTTTCCGTAAATTCCAGCGACTTTCCCATTTGGTCCATACGAAGAAAAAACATTGGCGTTCACAACATGCAATACACAGACCATTATTATACCGCTGAATGGATGGTTCCCTTTTAAGTTAAAATTTCGGTATCAGAATGAATAAAAACATACATAATGTCTTTTATGTGCTGAGGTTAAAAAAAGGGGGGAGGAATTCCTGTGTGTGAGATGGATTAAAAAAATTATTTAATACTTGCAGCAAGCAAGTAGAAAAGAGAAGGAAATGTGATGAAGAAATACACAAAAATTAATGATTGGAGGAATGATTAGGAGGGAAGAGAGATGGGTCGAATGAAGAATGAGTCAATTCAGAAGTGAATAGGCAAGCATGGGCTGGTAAAAGTTAAGAAGGTGATGTTGAAAACAATGAGATGAGGAAATTAATATGATAATGGTATACAACATCGAGAGGTTGATAAGAAAGACACATGTGCAACAGTTAGGCATCTTTATTCCGAAACGTTTCGCCTACACAGTAGACTTCTTCAGTCGAATACAGAGGAGGCAGAAGAAGCAGTAGAGATGTGAAGACGATGTAGTCAGTCCATCACCCTTGAAGACGTAGTACTGAGGTGGTCAGTCCCTCAGTCTGGAGAAGAGTTTTGTTCCATAGTCTGGAACAATGTGAGGCTGAAGCAAGACTATGGAGACATACTTATACACAGTATATAAGATTTATATACTTATATACAGTATATAAGTCTCCATAAAGACTTATATACTTATATACAGTATATAAGTCTCCATATAATAATTATATACTTATATACGGTATATAAGTCTCCGTTCTGGTGCTTCAGCTTCACATTGTTCCAGACTATAGAACAAAACTCTTCTCCAGGCTAAGGGACTGACCACCTCGGTACTACGTCTTTAAGGGTGATGGACTGATTACATCGTCTTCACATCTTTACTGCTTCTTCTGCCTCTTCTGTATTCGACTGAAGAAGTCTACTGTGTAGGCGAAACATTTCGGAATAAAGATAACTAACTTTTGCACATGTGTCTTACTTATCGAGATAAGGAAGTGAGAAGCAAAGAATGTCTTGTGCTGAAGATCACACAGTGTGAATCAAAATGTAATTTTTAAAATGTTCATTTTCTAAGATATTTACAAGTGAGATATTACAACAGTTGTTAGATGTTGCAACAGTTGTTAGATGTTGCAACAGTTGTTAGATATTGCAACAGTTGTTAGATGTTGCAACAGTTGTTAGTTATTGCAACAGTTGTTGGATACTGCAACAGTTGTTAGATATTGCAACAGTTGTTAAATACTGCAACAGTTGTTAGATGTTGCAACAGTTGTTAGATATTGCAACATTTGTTAGCTATTGCAACATTTGTTAGATATTGCAACATTTGTTGGATACTGCAACAGTTGTTATATATTGCAACAGTTGTTAAATATTGTAACAGTTGTTAGATATTGCAACAGTTGTTAGATATCCGGTGTGGCCGTCCTTCAGTATCGAAGACTTTCCATTTTCAAATATGACTGATTTACAGAAACTTTTACGTGTACTGAACTTTTTAAAGGAGGCATTGGATATACTATACCCATAAACTGTAAACTGCTAAAACACGTTATTAAGTTTACTTCTGCATGATACTGAAACGTTCTGATTATTGGCCAACTTGGGATTCGATCACATGGTTATTGATTAAAGAAATGTTTAAAGAGAATCCAACATCAAAATATTTAGGAACGGAGGAAACTCTTCTTTCCGAAACATGACTCATTTGCACACTAAAAAAAAAAAACATTATCTAGTTGGAATGTTGTCGGCTCAGTCATAAACATTCCTCAATACTTGTTTTTGTCCATTACGATGTTTAGCAGAACTCAAATGAAAATAAATGTTGGTAAAACGTTTGTAAACTTTTTTAAATGCCGAGAAATTACACAATTGTAAAATTATTAAGAGCGCTGATGTTAGGATGTTGCGTCACTGCTAACAACGCTGCTCACTAAACGTTGCGTCGTTACTAACAACGTAGCGTCTCTAATAATGTTGATTAATTAGATGATCAGCTTCAAGTTTTCTCATTATCATTTATCACCAAATTTCCTTGCCAGACTCAAGTTAGTTTTGCTCAAGTCTCGTTAAGCTGCTGTTTTTTTTTTTTTAACAAGAAAAGTTGAGGAACTTGATGTCTTTAGAATTCGTTTGAAGAATTTTGTAAGACTTTAACATATGTTTTTGTCGGAGTAAATTCATGTTTATTTGGTAAAGTAGCAACTTTTCAAGTGTTTTAATATCTATTTTATGTGAGTTTTTATTTCTTTAAATCAATAGTCCCCAGTCTTTTTGCATGAGAGGTCCACGTGAAATTATCAAATACGTGACTAGGGCCGCACCTTGTAACATACACTAAACTGACGCAGTAATTAACACAAGTGATTTAATAATAACACCAATATGTATTAGTCTCATGAACTGAAAGAACGAGTCATAATCATAGCGTCTCTCACAGAAATATTTCGTTTCATTAGCAGAATGATCACACTTTCCAATAACAAAGATCCCTTCAAGCTGACAATGTGTTGCCTGGTTAATCAATGTGTTATACTGGTCTTGTGCCACGGCATCAAAGTGCCTGGTGATCCCCGAGGCAGATAAACTTGCACTGCAGATACAAGCAACCTTGTGAGGGGCACATCTCCATTACTCACCATGTACACTACTTCACAAACTCACCATCAACAGCGAAACATCTTGAGAAAGCGTAGTGTTGAAGATGCATCTGCAGTGCGGACTATCACGTAGCTAAATATATTGGCCAGAGCAACAGACCAATCACTGGTGGAGAGTGTGTGAGGAAGTGCCCTGTGAGGAAGTGCCCTGGGTAAGTAACGGTGGAAATGTATTCTTGACAAGGTAGTTTCAGGCTGGAATGTAAGTTTATCTGCGTCTACAATCTTTTGAACGACTTAATCTTGTTTGTTTGCACTCTCAAAAAAATGAGTAGGTCATGGGACTTCATTCATAGTGCCTTTCAAGAATGTGCTCCTTAAAATAGACACATAATCACTGGGTATCAGGAAGATGACTTTGTAGTTGTGTACAAAAAAATAATAATTATTAGTCCATCTCTCAATGAACACATGGCATTCTTCTCCTATTTTTCTCCTCTTTGTACTGATAAACCTGTGTTTTATATAAACTTTTCCTCGTTCCGCGTTACTAGCTATCATAACACACCTCTCCCCTTACAATTATTATTATTATTATTAGTATTAGTAGTAGTAGTAATACTAGTAATAATAGTAGTAGTACTAGTAGTATTACTAGTAGTAGTAGCAATGTTATTAGTATTAGTATTATATTCATTTGCAAGCGCTAAATCCTTAAGGGGTATACATCACCTATGGAATGGGAAGATATCGGGTTTGATCCCAGGAAAGGGAGAACAGCTTCAATTCACTGGATATGCAGCCCAGTCTTCACACAGAGACAAGGACGCCCTCCTGCTCTCCACATATTTCTATAACTTCATTATTTCTCTTTGCGTCTCTCCTAACACCACACACACCCACTCCTATTGTGCCTTTCGAAGCACATATAATACAAATTATCACTATAATTTTCATTTAGTCTTGTATGATTATAGTTTGTATAATTATAATTGCATGTTTATAATTTGTATGATTATAATTGGGAAAACGTTTTACTGCACCGTTGACATGACAGGTTAACCTACCGTCCAAGATTCAACTTGGGTCCGTCTATTATACACTAATGGTATTCACATCAACACCATGGAACCTTGGTATATCTTGTACAATATTATTGTTAACCTTTGGTGTTCCAATATTATTGTTAACCTTTGGTGTTCCAGTAGTGGGTCCCGCCCACCTGTAACGTCATCTCCAACTGATGCATCTCTCCTCTAGTTACAATAAACGAGATTTCACCCTCATACCTCTGTTTTAGGTAGATCAAGGCTAGGTGACTGAACACCTGTCAAGTCTTCAAGGCTAAGTGACTGAACACCTGTCAAGTCTTCAAGGCTAAGTGACTGAACACCTGTCAAGTCTTCAAAGCTAAGTGACTGAACACCTGTCAAGTCTTCAAGGCTAAGTGACTGAACACCTGTCAAGTCTTCAAGGCTAAGTGACTGAACACCTGTCAAGTCTTCAAGGCTAAGTGACTGAACACCTGTCAAGTCTTCAAGGCTAAGTGACTGAACACCTGTCAAGTTTTCAAGGCTAGGTGACTGAACACCTGTCAAGTCTTCAAGGCTAAGTGACTGAACACCTGTCAAGTCTTCAAGGCTAAGTGACTGAACACCTGTCAAGTCTTCAAGGCTAAGTGACTGAACACCTGTCAAGTCTTCAAGGCTAAGTGACTGAACACCTGTCAAGTTTTCAAGGCTAAGTGACTGAACACCTGTCAAGTCTTCAAGGCTAAGTGACTGAACACCTGTCAAGTCTTCAAGGCTAAGTGACTGAACACCTGTCAAGTCTTCAAGGCTAAGTGACTGAACACCTGTCAAGTCTTCAAGGCTAGGTGACTGAAGACCTGTCAAGTCTTCAAGGCTAAGTGACTGAACACCTGTCAAGTCTTCAAGGCTAAGTGACTGAACACCTGTCAAGTCTTCAAGGCTAAGTGACTGAACACCTGTCAAGTCTTCAAGGATAGGTGACTGAACACCTGTCAAGTCTTCAAGGCTAACTGAACACCTAAAAATTTCCTGTTCACTTCTTCCTTTCTCTCCAACATAAGATATAACAAGATAACCAAGTGCTTCGCATGTCTAATTCGTCAACTAGATCTACCTGTTTTAAGCTGAAGTCACTACCACTATACTGCCAGCCACCTAGACCAATATGTCTAGTTCAGGGAAAGCTAATGCATAATTCAATATTTTGATCCAATTAGAATCAAAGAGGAGCAGAAATACTCTGGATGGCATCAAAACTTCACTTCAACTAAAGTTCTATATTTTTTATAGAAGGGTTTTAATTAACTATAAATGACTACCAAACAAATTTGAATAAAATGCGTTAACTAAGTTGGAAGTCCATATTATCAAGTAGGATGAGGCCAACTTGAGTATGGCTCCCCAAAGCCTTGAGACCCACGCTGACAACTCACTAAGACAGGACTTTGACATTTGCATAATTCAATTTTGGTGGAGAGTGGAAGCCCTAATTCAGCAACTCTTCCCGAGGAAATTATAAGCCCGACTTCTCGTCTCTGGGGTGCCGACGGTGGCATCCATGTGTGTCAACTATACTCTTCATTACTGTTGTGAAGGTGACATCCATGTGTGTCAACTATACTCTTCATTATGGCCATGGTGAGTGTTGAACCCTCAATAATATGCGTGAACGATAGAAAAGGTACATGAGCAACATTTAGGTATCTTTATTCCGAAATATTTCGCCTACGCGGTAGGCTTCTTCAGTCGAATACATAACAGGCATCAGTGTCTGGAGATGTAGAAACGATGTAATCAGTCCATTACCCTCGAAGTAGTTTTGAGGTGGTCAGTCCCTCAGCCTGGAGAAGAGTTCTGCTCCATAGTCTGGAACAATGTTCCAGAGGAATCTGGTGTAACTAAACATACCCAATAAAAGTTGGGTATCAAACCACTGACGCTCAGTATGTGAGCTGAATGAGCTTTCAACGTAGCAGTGGGACTATTTTTGTTGCGTGCGCTGAGGTAGAGGGGGCGAGGGTTATGAAATACAGGGATAACTTTCTGGGATTGCCCAGAGACTGAGACAAATAGTTGTACTTATTATTTCATGTCCTCGACGTCTTTTTCCCAACATGAAAACGCCCGACTGTGTTAAATCTTCCTTTCAAACCAGTCATACTAATACAGTCATACTAATACTACAGTCATACTAATACAGTCATAATAATACAGTCATACTAATACAGTCATACTAATACAGCCATTTCATTCCTAGTCTCTATTTTTATAACTCGGATGAAGAAAAGACACAGAAGCAGAGTAAGTTTTTGTTGTGACAACGTTTCGCTCTACATAGAACAAAACGTTTTACATAGAGAAAAAACTCATTAAAAGCTTGATCTGCACCTAAGTCCGTCATTACTGCCGGCAGCCATGACCACCAACTCTAACAGATGAGTTTTTATATAAAAAAAATCTTTAAATGATTATTACTTCTGATGTTGGCTACATAAACACAGAGTCGCGGTATATACTGTTGTGGGACGAGTGGTACCTGGGTCAACCAATGCTGAGCTGGTAATGTAAGCCGTACGATGATACTGATATTGTTTTGACTGGCCTGTGGACAGCCGTGTTTATTAATTTTTGGATATATGTGTATTAATGGGGGGAATTGAACAAAATCTTATTTTACATGAAAAAATGACATTTCACAAAAACGTTTTTGATGTTTGAAGCCTTTTATTAAATTTCATTTTTTTCCAAGTCAAATGAAGATATATATATATATATATATATATATATATATATATATATATATATATATATATATATATATATATATATATATATATTAATGTGAACTCTCCAGGAAGGTACTGTAAATATTTTAAAGAATAGTAATAATAATAATAATAATAATAATAATAATAATAATATGCATTAAGAGTATTATTATCATTATTTACAGTGGGAATTGCGATAACAGAGGGAATGAACGGTAATCAAGGTTGATTAAGGAAAGAGGAAGGTATCATCAATTTCATGAGTCAACAGTCTTTGACTGTCATCAAGGCGAGCTCCTGTACTCACCTAATTGTGGTTGCAGGGGTAGAGACTCAGCTCCTGGCCCCGCCAGGCCTGTGTGTGTGGGGTGGGGGGTAAATCAAGTAGAAAAGTGCGACAAAGAAGCTGAGGACCTACCTGACATAACATCATCCCCAACAGCTATCACCACCACCATTACTACCCCACTATCACCACCACCACCACCACCATTACTACCCCACTATCACCACCACCACCATTACTACCCCACTATCACCTCCACCACCACCATTACTACCCCACTATCACCACCACCACCACCACCATTACTACCCCACTATCACCACCACCCCACCATTACTACCCCACTATCACCACCACCACCACCACCACCACCAACATTACTACCCCATTATCACCACCACCACCACCACCATTACTACTCCACTATCACCACCACCATTACTACCCCACTATCACAACCACCACCACCATTACTATACCACTATCACCACCACCACCACCATTACTACCCCACTATCACCACTACCATTACTACCCCACTATCACCACCACCATTACTACCCCACTATCACCACCACCATTACTACCCCACTATTACCACCACCACCACGATTACTACCCCACTATCACCACCACCACCACCATTACTACCCCACTATCACTACCACCACCACCATTACTACCCCACTATCACCACCACCACCACCATTACTACCCCAATATCACCACCACCATTACTACCCCACTATCACCACCACCATTACTACCCCACTATCACCACCACCATTACTACCCCACTATCACCACCACCATTACTACCCCACTATCACCACAACCACCACCATTACTACCCCACTATCACCACCACTACCACACTACTTCTGCCACTTACATTATGTTATTACTACTTATATCACCACCACCACCACCATTACTACCCCACTATCACCACCACCATTACTACCCCACTATCACCACCACCATTACTACCCCACTATCACCACCACCATTACTACCCCACTATCACCACCACCATTACTACCCCACTATCACCACCACCATTACTACCCCACTATCACCACCACCATTACTACACCACTATCACCACCACCACCACCATTACTACCCACTATCACCACCACCACCACACTACTTCTGCCACTTACATTATGTTATTACTACTTATATCACCACCACCACCACCCATATATTCCTGCATCTACAAGTCTACTCAAAACTCGAGTTCTATGCCACGATACTTTCACCACCCACAAACTTTCTCTACCTTCTAAGCCTCTACCTGCCGTTTGTTCCAAGGAAGCGACCCTACGTGCAGCTTGAGGTATATTTGAGATAAACTCTCCCCAAACAGGGTGGTCGGCGACCATCTCCACACCTTTAAGTGTGGTGCTGGAGGCCGTACGCTGGAGTATTCTGTGGCCACACTCGCTGTGACATCAGAGAAGACGTCCTCGTTTGTGTGGCCTCGGGGTGTAAGAAGTGTGTGGCTGCGACGCTTTCTTAGGAAATATACAGAGAAGGATAAGAAAACTTGCATATATACAGAAAGATGGGAAATAAAATAGACGGCAATATTATTTATATATTCAAGGTAAGTCGTAATGAAAACTGTTATGAATAGGCGATAACGGATGGGGAATCGAACCGGTGTGTGGCAAGCCCAGCTCTGAACCATTCAGCCACGGAGGTTACAATAGAATCATTCTTTCATGACGGTCTATGTATCCTGTAGGTCTTAGGCATATTAGCAGTCAAGATAACCTTCAATCTGTGAATATGTCACCAAGCATCGACGTTTGCTAATGAGTCTGTGTTATTGCCATCGGCATTTTCAGAACTTTTAACGAGAACAGATTACCAAGATCTTGAAAGAACTCAACTATAACACCTTCATGAACAATTTTACTGCAGTTGTTGTATGGAAAAAACTATATTTTTTGCAAGTACGAACACAACTTTTGTTATCCCGAATCGGAACTAACAGATATAAAAGATTAAACAATATTTTCTGATGATTACAAAATGTTACAGAGTGGTGATATACTTTCTGTGTTGGTTAAAAACAACAAAGTATTGAAAAATCCCTAAAAGAGAGAAAAACAAAAACACGGCGATGGAGGGCGTATAAATATTGGGGAAATTATTTCACGAAAAGAATTTACGGCTGACTTCAGAGTCGGGAAAATACTTCGACTGGGAGCGCCAAAATGGATTATTGGATATAGGATATAACTAGATGTATTTCCGTCGCTACGTGATCAGAGAGAAGTATTTCTGTATTGCATAACCCCAGTTCATCTTCCCCTGTAACTTAATGCATGTGACAGGAAGAGTGCAGAGTGTTGCATAAGTCTGTAACGAAGATTTGAAGCGAATTAGAAAACGCATGCACAAGTTATCACATGGACACTAATACGCCTATTTTTTAAAGAAATGGCAGAAATTAAGGCATACACAACCCAAAACTAATTCAAACTTACCAATAAGGAATAACAGCTTTGAATTTATACTGAGTAAGAATTATCTTGTCATCTCAAAAGAGATCAATAACCTAAAATACACACAGATATTAAGTTTGAAGCCGCTCCAAAGTTGCATTATCAAGTTGTCATTGTTGAATGTTAAAGCCAGTCAGATGAGACACCCAGAAATTATCGCAGGATAAGAAGTATTTCAATATTCTCAATTTCTTCCAAAATCAACCCAAAATTTTTTTTCTGAGTAAGACTGACCAGCGTTGAAGGAAGAAGGAAACATGTCATTCTTATTTACACTTCTGGGTACATAACATTAATATTTTTTTTACAGCAGTTCTGGGTACAAAAATTACACTAGGAAAATATAACCTGAGATAAATTAGGATAACCTAGGATAACTTAGGATAACCTAGGATAACTTAAGATAACTTAGGATAATTTAGAATAATCTAGAATAACCTAGAATAACTTAGGGTAACAAGGATAACCCAATAAAGTCCAACACTAACGTATTTTAGAAGGGACAACATTCTCCATTTATTTCATGAAAAATCAGTTTTAACAAAGTTGGTGAAGTAAAACTTACAAAACATAAAATAAAGCAGAAGCTTCCTTTGAGGAAAACACATCAGCAAGAAAAGTTTCAATGCGACCAGAAGATGCATTCTTCAGTTAACATTCTCTAATTATTTAAATGGAAATTCATTTAATAAAATTAGTAATTTAAAATTTACATAGCTCAAAGTGAAAGCCACGCTAATATTTATTAAAGGCTGCCAGCACAAAGTTTGAAGCATATCACAAAAATCATTCGCCAGTAATTGCTCTGAATCCCACGATTTAAAGTTTTTCAAATGTTCAATAAAATATTAAATTTGCACGTACACAATCTAGATTTATAATGTGTTATTATTCAGAATAACACATTAGGCTGGACTATTACTGTACACTAACAGCAACTTTCAAGGCAGGTGAAATTGCTGACCTGAAGAATGTAGAGAGAACCTTCACGACACTCCTAAGTACGATAAAACACCTAAATTACTGGGAATGGTTGAAGTCCCTTGATTTGTATTCCCTGCAAAGCAGGGAATACAAGGCACTCCACGAGTACACTGAGACAACACATTAGTGTCAAGGGCCCAAGACTGTTCAACTGCCTCCCAGCATACATAAGGGGGATTACCAACAGACCCCTGGCTGTCTTCAAGAATGTGATGGACAGGCACCTAAAGTCAGTACCTGATCAGCCAGGCTGTGGTTTGTACGTCGGTTTACAATCGGCCAGCAGTAACAGCCTGGCTGATCAGGTCCTGATCCACAGCAAGGCCTGGTCACAGACCGGGCCGAGGGGGGCCTTGACCCTCGAAACCTTCTCCAGGTATATTCAAGATTCAACATTAATATTTTGAAGCCGATAAGACGAAGCATTCTTTAGTTATTGTATGGAAACGAACATCACTATTTAATAACATTGGCAAATTATGACCTATGTAACAGTCCACAGTCGTCGAATTGAGAGACATCTTTATTGAACGTTAGAAGCCAAGCAGCGGAGGATTTTGGGAAATATCGGATCCAATCCAGGATGCGGGGAATGGGTTCTACAATCCTGGTCACAGGGCACATACCCATGCCAGCTGTTCCAAGAAACTTGCACTAATTACCGTACACCAGCGATGAAAAAAAATACGAGGTTGATGTGAAGAGGCCTTGTCATGTTATCACTGAAATAAAAACGAAAACTGGAAAAGAAAAAAAACTTCACGTGGATACATAGTTATTTTTCATCAGCACATTTATAGTTGTCTCCCCCCCCCCCCTAGCGCACTGGAGAGACTGTTTCTGAGTCGGGACGCTGACACACAGTCGGGATGCTGACACAGTCGGGATGCTGACACACAGTCGCTACGCTGACACACAGTCGGGATGCTGACACACAGTCGGGATGCTGACACACAGTCGGGATACTGACACACAGTCGGGATGCTGACACACAGTCGGGATGCTGACACACAGTCGGGATGCTGACACACAGTCGGGATGCTGACACACAGTCGGGATGCTGACACACAGTCGGGATGCTGACACACAGTCGGGATGCTGACACACAGTCGGGATGCTGACACACAGTCGGGATGCTGACACACAGTCGGATGCTGACACACAGTCGGGACGCTGACACACAGTCGGGATGCTGACACACAGTCGGGATGCTGACACACAGTCGGATGCTGACACACAGTCGGGATGCTGACACACAGTCGGATGCTGACACACAGTCGGGATGCTGACACACAGTCGGGATGCTGACACACAGTCGGGATGCTGACACACAGTCGGGATGCTGACACACAGTCGGGATGCTGACACACAGTCGGGATGCTGACACACAGTCGGGATGCTGACACACAGTCGGGATGCTGACACACAGTCGGGATGCTGACACACAGTCGGGATGCTGACACAGATTCAAAAAGTGTCGAAGCTAAAGAAAAAAAAGTCAAACTTGTTTTGGAGGAAGAGTTGTGAGAAAAGTTAGTGAGAAAAGTACACTTTGATAGTCGTACTAATGCCTGCTATTAAAGTTTGGTACTAATGTTTGGTATTAAGTCTAGTACTAATGCTTGATATTAAAGTTTGGTACTAATGTTTGGTATTAAGTCTAGTACTAATGCCTGGTAATAAAGTTTGGTACTAATGCTTGGTATTAAGTCTAGTACTAATGCTTGGTATTAAGTCTAGTACTAATGCTTGGTATTAAGTCTAGTACTAATGCTTGGTATTAAAGTTTGGTACTAATGTTGGTATTAAGTCTAGTACTAATGCTTGGTATTAAGTCTAGTACTAATGTTTGGTATTAAAGTTTGGTACTAATGCTTGGTATTAAGTCTAGTACTAATGCTTGGTATTAAGTCTAGTACTAATGCTTGGTATTAAGTCTAGTACTAATGCTTGGTATTAAGTCTAGTACTAATGCTTGGTATTAAGTCTAGTACTAATGCTTGGTATTAAAGTTTGGCACTAATGCTTGGTATTAAAGGTTGGTACTAACGCTTGGTATTAAAGTTTGGAATTAGTGTTTTGTATTAAAGCCTGATACTACTGCTTGGTACTGGCTAGGTAACTCGCTCTATAAACACACACACAAATAATGAATTGCTTGACAAGTGAGTCGTCAGCTAACAAGTGACCAGAATGTTTTCCTTTCATCTATTGTATCTGAAAAAATGGACTCTATTGATGCTGTGGTGATCAATGAATGGTAGCAATGATGGGCACTGTACTCAAGTACCACAGTTCCAGGCACCACTACAATGCCAGGCACCACTACAGTGTCAGGCACCACTACAGTGCCAGGCACCACTACAGTACCAGGAACCACTACAGTGCCAGGCACCACTACAGTGCCAGGCACCACTACAGTGCCAGGCACCACTACAGTGCCTGGCACTGTGGTGGTGTCTGTGAGTTTCTGCATGGTTCTTTACCTAAATTCCTGTCTCTCTCTCAGTCTGCTCACAATCTATCTCCCTGTCTGTCCATCCGTCTGGCTGCATGATTCTCTGCCCTTCTGTCTGCCTGACTGAATACCAGACTTTTCTTGCCTTCTCTTGTCTGCCTAATGCGCCTCAGCCTGGATGTTCATGTCTTAAGACATGAACATATATTCCAAATGCTTTGAGTAGTAATTAGGTATCCACGAAGGGATACTTGATTTTTTTGCTTCAAGGTTTCGTTTATACCTTGAGAAAGTCTCATCCGATCGGCTTCAATTTTTAACCGTTCACGTACCATTAACACTGTAGCAATCGCATCTGCTAGAAAAATGACAGGATGGATAATGAGAACCTTCTAAACCAGAGATGCCAAGCCCATGTTGACACTTTTCAGGTCGCTTGTTCTATCTAGGCTGTAATATTGCAACACACTAACTGCACCTTTCAAGGCAGGTGAAATTGCTGACCTTGAAAATGTGCAGAGAACCTTCACGGCACGCATAACTGCGATAAACCACCTCAATTACTGGGAACGCTTGAAGTTTCTAAACCTGTACTCCCTAGAACGCAGGCGGGAGAGATACATTATTATATACAGGTGGAAAATTCTAGAGGGATTAGTACCAAACTTGCACAAGAGAGTCACTCCCTACGAAAGCAAAAGACTCGGCAGACGATGTAACATCCCCCCAATGAAAAGCAGGTGTGCCACTAGCACGTTGAGAGACAACACAATAAGTGTCAGGGGCCCAAGACTGTTTAACTGCCTTCCAGCATACATCAGCGGGATTACCAATAAAACCCTGGCTGTCTTCAAACAGGCACTGGACAGGTACCTAAAGTCGGTATCTGACCAGCCAGGCTGTGGTTCGTACGTTGGACTGCATGCGGCCAGCAGTAACAGCCTGGTTGATCAGGCCCTGATCCAACATGAGGCCTAGTCAAAGACCGGGCCGCAGGGGCGTTGACTCCAGGTAAACTGTAACTAGCGGAAAGGTTCACGCAGCCATGGACCTGCGCACGTGCTTTTTGGTCATTTTTTTATAGATCATTCTCGGAGTTAGCTTGTGTGTGATAACCTGAGAAATCCTCTTCTGGTCGGCTTCAAATTTTCAACAGTGGGGTATCCTACTTTCAAACAGGCATTGGGTTATTATTGTAGTGTGTAGGTGCTATTTTGCCAACTATTTTTTTGCAAAAGGCACAATACCTTGACTGGAACAATACACAGATACTGTAACTCGCACGTTTCGGTCCTAGTTAATGGCCCAAGTCGGGCCGAAACGTCGTCATAAGTTTCAGTCTCCAACATGCGGTTTTTGTGTATTATTATTCCATTATCATAAATGGTACACACCACAGACAACTTTATTAATCAGACATACGCAACACTATTTATTGCCAATATTTTTTCTGGGCGAGATTGAGATTTGAGGATATTGTTGACGAGTTATCCTGAGTAGATGAGGCGAGGGAGCTGTCAGGTGAGAGGTGTATTCAGGTGAGGGGTGTAGTCAGGTGAGGGGAGTGGTCAAGTGAGGGGGTATAGTCATGTAAGGGGTGTCTCTCATGTACCGTGAGGTTCTCATGTACGTGTAACATGAAATTCTTAGGTACGTGAGACTCATGAAACTAATGCACGTATACTGTGAGGCTTCCGTGTACGTGTAATGTGAGGCTCATGTACGTACTACGAGGCTCTCATGTATGTGTACTGTGAGCCTCGTGTATAGTGTAAGGTCCGTATATACGTGTACTGCAAGTCATTTTTCAACCTTCCCACAGAATTCAAAGTTAGTGTTATTTAACATTGGTATTGTAAATGCAGAGAATACAAACGATTCTCTAATTGACTTTGTTAATTAGTATTTTAAGTCAACATTTAACACATGGTAGTAATCAGCTTTGCCAACAATTTTTTTTTTTTTAATGATCGCGGTGTTGTTGTTTATTCTCGTTTTCATACAAATTTGTAGTTGAAAAGTGAATGCAGCAGCGAGGTATAACAAGGATACCTACCTGCATTGTTGCTCAGTATACCTGGGTGTTCACGCCTATACTAGAGTTCGCTTTTCATGAATACACAAATTTACCAACAGTGTTTAGCCAGAAAAGGGGAAAAAAACATGATTAATACAGGCGTTTGAATTGTGATTGTTTGTGAACTTTGTTGTCCTTACCCTGGCTGGTCGTTACAATGTATTTACGATATAAGCCACACATGTCTGTCTGCTACAGTGCCATTATGGCTCCACAGTGAAGAGTTGTTTATTTATCTGCTACGAAAGCAGAAGACTCGGTAGGCGGTGCAACATCCCCCCATTGAAAAGCAGGGGTGCCATGATACACTAAGGGACAACGTAATAAGTGTCAGGGGCCCAAGATTGTTCAATTGCCTCCCAGCATAGACTCCTGGTTGTCTTCAAGACGGAGCTGGACAGGCACCTAAAGTCAGTATCTGACCAGCAGGGCTGTGTTTCGGACATCGGTCTGAGTGCGGCCATCAGTAACAGCTTGGTTGATCAGGCCCAAATCCACCTCGAGGCTGGGTCACGGACTGGGTAGCGGAGGTGTTGACCCCCGGAACACCCTCCAAGTAGACAGTTCTTTCCGAAGTTCATTATAATCTGCAGAAAGGAAATTTTCGACCTGTACTTCACTATCTACATTATCAGTCTCCTGGTTAATATTTAAGGTAATTTGTGATCAGCTGTGCCAACTCTTCACAGATATCAAGAAAATATATAAAATGGTGGTTCATTAATAGGTCTGAGATGAACACTTGTCACCATAATAAACACAGTGAGACATAAACATGAAGAGCGAGGTGTATACTTTGATCTGTGAGCGCGGTGAGTAAACAATGTGTTGCCCCTCGACTATCTTGTTTTCTTTTACGCTTTTCTAGAGTTCATGCGGCAATAATGATAACCTCAGCGTTAGTAAGAGAGGGATTCACATTATAAGTCACACACACACACACACACACACACACACACACACACACACACACACACACATACACACACACACATATACATACACACACACACACACACACACAGGTGAGTACACACAAAAAACTACTATTTTTATTTAAAGGTCACAGAGCAAAGGTCTCACTCACACACTGATTAAATTTTTTACTCCTTGTTCTCTCTTCTTATTCTCTCTCCTTGTTCTTTCTCCTGCATTGTTTAACCTGAAGACTAACGAACGTAACACCTCATGTTTCCACCACAATCTGGGTCTACGTAATTAGGGAAAAAACGAATTACACCATTATAAACCAAAAGTGGTCTGGTGGGTGTGGTCTGGTGGGTGTGGTCTGGTGGGTGTGGTCTGGTGGGTGTGGTCTGGTGGGTGTGGTCTGGTGGGTGTGGTCTGGTGGGTGTGGTCTGGTGGGTGTGGTCTGGTGGTGTGGTCTGTGGGTGTGGTCTGGTGGGTGGGTCTGTGGGTGGTCTGGTGGGTGGTCTGGTGGGTGTGGTCTGGTGGGTGTGGTCTGGTGGTTGTGGTCTGGTGGGTGTGGTCTGGTGGTTGTGGTCTGGTGGGTATGGTCTGGTGGTTGTGGTCTGGTGGGTGTGGTCTAGTGGGTGTGGTCTGGTGGGTGTGGTCTGGTGGTTGTGGTCTGGTGGGTGTGGTCTGGTGGTTGTGGTCTGGTGGGTGTGGTCTGGTGGGTGTGGTCTGGTGGGTGTGGTCTGGTGGGTGTGGTCTGGTGAGTGTGGTCTCCTGGGGGTGGTCTCCTGGGGGTGGTCTGGTGGGTGTGGTCTGATGGGGTTGACTGTTGGATGTGGTCTGGTGGGTGTGGTCTGGTGGGTGTGGTTTGAGGGTGTGGTCTGATGGGGTGGACTGGTGGGTGTGGTCTGGTGGGTGTGGTCTCCTGGGTGTGGTCTGGAGTATACCTGGAGAGGGTTTTGGGGGTCAACGCCCTCTCGGCACGGTTCATGACCAGGCCTCGCGGTGGATCAGGCCTGATCAATCAGGCTGTTACTGCTGGCCGCACGAGAAGTGACGTACGAACCACAGCCCGGATGGTCAGGTACTGACTTTAGGTGCCTGTCCAGCGCCTACTGAAGACAGCCAGGGGTCTATTGGCAAGTCCCCTTATGTATGCTGGGAGTTAGCTGAATAGTCTTGGGCCCCTGACACTATTGTGTAGTCTCTTAGCGTACTCTTGGCGCCCCTGCTTTTCATTGGGGGGATGTTGCATATCCTACCAAGTCTTTTGCTTTTGTAGGGAGTGATTTTTGGTGTGCAAATTTTTGACTAGTCCCTCTAAGATTTTCCAAGCGTTTATTATCATATATCTTTCTCGCCTGCATTCCAGGGAGTACAAATCAAAATACTTCAACCATTCCCAGTAATTTAGGTGTTTTATCATGTGGTCCGGTGGGAGAAGTCTGGTGGGTGTGGTCTGGCGGGTGTGGAGTCTTAGGTGTGGGGTCCTGGGTGTGGTCTCCTGGGTGTAGTCTCTTGGGTGTGATCACCTGGACTTGGGGTCCTGGGTGTGGGGTTCTAGGTGTGGGGTCCTGGGTGTGGTCTCCTAGGTGTAGTCTCTTGGGTGTGATCACCTGGATGTGGGGTCCTGGGTGTGGGGTCCTGGGTGTGGGGTCCTAGGTATGGGGTCCTGGGTGTGGTCTCCTGGGTGTAGTCTGCTGGGTGTGATCTCCTGGGTGTGGTCTGCTGGGTGTGGTCTCCTGGGTGTGATCTCCTGGGTGTGGGGTCCTGGGTGTAGGGTTCTTGGTGTGGGGTTCTTGGTGTGGGGTTCTTGGTGTGGGGTCCTGGGTGTTGTCTCCTGGATGTAGTCTCCTGGGTGTGGGGTCCTGGGTTGGGGTTCTTGGGTGTGGTCTCCTAGGTGTGATCTTCAGAGTGTGGTCTCCTGGGATCGGGGTCATGGGTGTGGTCTTCTGGGTGTGGGGTTTTGGGTGTGGTCTCCTGGGTGTGAGGTCTTGGGTGTGGGGTCCTGTGTGTGGTCTTCTGCTCGTGGGGTCTTGGGTGTGGGGTCTCCTGGGTGTGATCTTCTGAGTGTGGGGATCTTGGGTCCTTGGTGTGGCCTCCTGGGTGTGGTCTCCTGGGTGTGAAGTCTTGGGCGTGGTCTCCTGAGTGTGGGGTCCTGGGTGTCGGGTCCTGGGTGTGGAGTCCTGGGTGCAGTCTCCTGGGTGTGGTCTTCTGGGTGTGGTCTCCTAGGTGTGGTCTCCTGGGCGTGATCCCATGGGTGTGGTCTCCTGGGTATGGAGTCCTGGGTGTGATCCCCTGGGTGTGGTCTCCTGGGTATGGAGTCCTGGGTGTGGTCTCCTGGGTATGGAGTCCTGGGCGTGGTCTCCTGGGTGTGGTCTCTTGGGTGTGGAGTCCTGAGTGTGGTCTCCTGCGCGTGGTCTCCTGGGTGTTGTCTCCTGGGTATGGACTATGAAAAAGACTAGATAGCCTTCGTGGTCTACTGAGGTTATGACTTCAGAGCTGGAAAGTTATATTATTCGTATAAGCCAGCCTGTCTTGTGTCAGCCTGTCTTGTGTCAGCCTGACTTGTGTCAGCCTGCCTTGTGTCAGCCTGCCTTGTGTCAGCCTGCCTTGTGTCAGCCTGCCTTGTGTCAGCCTGCTGTGTCAGCCTGACTTGTGTCAGCCTGCCTGTGTCAGCCTGCCTTGTGTCAGCCTGTCTGTGTCAGCCTGCTTGTGTCAGCCTGCCTTGTGTCAGCCTGCCTTGTGTCAGCCTGCCTTGTGCCAGCCTGACTTGTGTCAACCTGCCTTGTGTCAGCCTGCCTTGTGTCAGCCTGCCTTGTGTCAGCCTGCCTTGTGTCAGCCTGCCTTGTGTCAGCCTGTCTTGTGTCAGCCTGACTTGTGTCAGCCTGCCTTGTGTCAGCCTGCCTTGTGCCAGCCTGCCTTGTGTCAGCCTGACTTGTGTCAGCCTGCCTTGTGTCAGCCTGCCTTGTGTCAGCCTGCCTTGTGTCAGCCTGCCTTGTGTCAGCCTGCCTTGTGTCAGCTTGACTTGTGTCAGCCTGCCTTGTGGCAGCCTGCCTTGTGTCAGCCTGACTTGTGTCAGCCTGACTTGTGTCAGCCTGACTTGTGTCAGCCTGACTTGTGTCAGCCTGCCTTGTGTCAGCCTGCCTTGTGTCAGCCTGACTTGTGTCAGCCTGCCTTGTGTCAGCCTGCCTTGTGTCAGCCTGACTTGTGTCAGCCTGCCTTGTGGCAGCCTGCCTTGTGTCAGCCTGCCTTGTGTCAGCCTAACTTGTGTCAGCCTGCCTTGTGGCAGCCTGCCTTGTGGCAGCCTGCCTTGTGGCAGCCTGCCTTGTGGCAGCCTGCCTTGTGGCAGCCTGCCTTGTGGCAGCCTGCCTTGTGGCAGCCTGCCTTGTGGCAGCCTGCCTTGTGTCAGCCTGACTTGTGTCAGCCTGCCTTGTGGCAGCTTGCCTTGTGGCAGCCTGCCTTGCGTCAGCCTGCCTTGCGTCAGCCTGCCATGTGTCAACCTGCCTTGTGGCAGCCTGCCTTGTGTCAGCCTGCCTTGTGTCAGCCTGCCTTGTGTCAGCCTGACTTGTGTCAGCCTGCCTTGTGTCAGCCTGCCTTGTGTCAGCCTGACTTGTGTCAGCCTGCCTTGTGGCAGCCTGCCTTGTGTCAGCCTGACTTGTGTCAGCCTGACTTGTGGCAGCCTGACTTGTGTCAGCCTGCCTTGTGTCAGCCTGCCTTGTGTCAGCCTGACTTGTGTCAGCCTGCCTTGTGTCAGCCTGCCTTGTGTCAGCCTGACTTGTGTCAGCCTGCCTTGTGGCAGCTTGCCTTGTGTCAGCCTGCCTTGTGGCAGCCTGACTTGTGTCAGCCTGCCTTGTGGCAGCTTGCCTTGTGGCAGTCTGCCTTGTGGCAGCTTGCCTTGTGGCAGTCTGCCTTGTGGCAGCTTGCCTTGTGTCAGCTTGCCTTGTGTCAGCTTGCCTTGTGTCAGCCTGCCTTGTGTCAGCCTGACTTGTGGCAGCCTGACTTGTGTCAGCTTGCCTTGTGTCAGCTTGCCTTGTGTCAGCCTGCCTTGTGTCAGCCTGCCTTGTGTCAGCCTGCCTTGTGTCAGCCTGCCTTGTGTCAGCCTGCCTTGTGTCAGCCTGCCTTGTGTCATACTGTCTCGTCAATGAACAAAGTTTGGTGGTGTCGTGGAAGATGCAGACTGACAATCTGGAACAAAGTCAAAATTCACAGATCTCACATAAATAACAGACTCTTTAGACAAAGCGCTCTAAGCAGAACTTTTTTTTTTGTTCCAGTTTACGTAGAACTCAGAAAGCAAATAAAGGCTTCTTCTACCTCATCATGTCTGTTTTTGTCAACACCACATAACCATTTTCTAAGAAACAATAATTTTATCTTTGAGAATTCAGACAATGCGTAACAGGGCTATCTGTACGTGTATCCATACGTCCAACACTCACTGTGTTCTCCGGTCCTGCAGAGCAACACAATTCTATGTATTTCCTTGGTAATATTATAACTTGATACCTACATATTGTCCAGTATTGATACTAAATAAAAAACAGATCCCTAGCACTTCACAGTACACATGTCAAGAGTAAACATACACACACACACACACACACACACACACACACACACACCTTGGAGTGAGTATAACGCCTAGCACGTCTCCGGAGGCAGACATCAACCAGATAACTGCGGCAGCATATGGGCGTCTGGCAAACCTTAGATTAGCGTTCCGTTACCTTAACAAGGAATCGTTCAAGACACTGTATACCGTGTACGTCAGGCCCATACTAGAATATGCAGCACCAGTCTGGAACCCACACCTGGTCAAGCACGTAAGGAAACTAGAGAAAGTGCAAAGGTTGAGGGAAATAGGACTAACAACACTGGAGGAAAGAAGGGTCAGAGGAGACATGATAACGACATACAAAATACTGCGGGGAATTGACAAGGTAGATAGTGACAGGTTGTTTCAGAGAGGGAACACAGAAACAAGGGGACACAACTGGAAGCTGAAGACTCAGATGAGTCAAAGGGATGTCAGGAAACATTTCTTCAGCCACAGAGTAGTCAGGAAGTGGAATGGACTAGAGAAAGATATAGTGGAGGCAGGAACCATACATAGTTTTAAGACAAGGTATGATAAAGCTCATGGAGCATGGAGAGCAGAGACCCAGTAGCAGACAGCGAAGAGGCGGGGCCAGGAGCTGAGTCTCGACCCCTGCAACCACAATTAGGTGATACAATTAGGTGAGTACACACACACACACAAATACACACACATACACTCAGATGAGTCATAGGGATGTTAGGAAGTATTCCTTCAGTCTGGAAGTAGAACAATCTGGAGAGTGAAGCAGTGGAGACAGGATACATATACACCTTGAAGATGAGGTACGATAAGGTTCTTGGAGCATGGAGACAGTAGACCTAGTAGCGACTAGCGAAGAGGTGGGGCCAGGAGCTATGAATCGTTCCCTGCAACCACAAATAGCTGAGTGCAAATAGGTGAGTATACACACACACACACATGCCAGTTCTCTCTGCATCTATCATCATAAATCTTCACTTCGTCAAGGAGTGTATTTTAAGCATCTTTTTGCTGTGTTTACGAGTCGCAGTTGATGTCATTCTATCTTTACGAGGCTTATAAAGACGTTATTACACTGGGAGTTATCCCGTACTGCACAGACACTGGGAGTTATCCCGTACTGCACAGACACTGGAGTTATCCCGTACTGCACAGACACTGGGAGTTATCCCGTACTGCACAGACACTGGGAGTTATCCCGTACTGCACAGACACTGAGAGTTATCCCGTACTGCACAGACACTGGAGTTATCCGTACTGCACAACACTGAGGTTATCTTGCCAGACACTGGATTATCGTATACTTGCAGACACTGTGTTTGCCTTCCCTTTCTTAGGGATTACGTATACTTGATTAGTTATGTTCTGGTGAAATGTTGCTATAATGATTCTCTTGGAGTTTCTACAATGTAAACTTAGCAAACTACAGAGTTTGCATGAGAAATTTACCTTATACCAAACTTCTTGATGCAATTCAGAAAGCTAAGGCTCTTGATCCCAGAAACTTGCAAGTTGTGCGCTTCCTTGTTACAAGTGGCCGCCTTGTTACCTGTGACCACCTCGTTACGAGTGACCACCTCGTTACCCGGGACCCAAAGTTGTGTTCCGCCTCATTACACATGGAAAAGTCGTTACCTGCGACCACAAGTTGTGTACCACCTCGTTAGAAGCGACCACCTCGTTACACTGTGTCAGTATGGCTTAACCTCGAGTATAGCACAGCATTATCACACTTATTCCCATTCCACTGCATTGTGAGGCACAATCTGCCCGAAATGCTATGCAAAACTAGCGGCTTTCCACGTGTGGGGTTATATGTCAGCACCTACACTGCTACCCACATGTCAGCACCTACACTGCTACCCACATGTCAGCACCTACACTGCTACCCACATGTCAGCACCTACACTGCTACCCACATGTCAGCACCTACACTGCTACCCACATGTCAGCACCTACACTGCTACCCACATGTCAGCACCTACACTGCTACCCACATGTCAGCACCTACACTGCTACCCACACCTGCTGCCACCACTTACTCATACCATGTTCTACTTCCAGCACTACATCTACACATTTCTGCCCATTTCTACTTATTTTTGCCAATTTCTACACATTTCTACCCATTTATACCCAATTCTATCTATTTCTATGAATCATGAGGAAGCATTATTATTATTATTATTATTATTATTATTATTATTATTATTATTATTATTATTATTATTATTATTATTATTATTATTATTATAGGCTTTCCATAACAAGTGATATAAAGAATAAAGAAAAAGTTTTTTTTTATAGATATATTTTTCCTGTAATTGCAGTTGAACGGCTAACTTAAACAATTAAATAATTACGTATTTAGAAACGGATGAGGATCAAAATTTTCAGGTATTTCCCCCCCCCCACAAAAACACATGTCGCTAGTTTTGATTCTTTGTACTTGATAAATCCTCAGACAGGCGAAATGTCGTTGTAATAAACGTCTCCCCGTGTTGTGTATTTTGATCACAATTCTTGCATACACGGAAGAGTTACAGACTAACGACTGTTACTAAGGGAAAGTTTACGGCTTAATATCCATGTGATTTAGCGCTTCTTTTTTATAATAATAATAATAATAATAATAATAATAATAATAATAATAATAATAATAATAATAATAATAATAATAATAATAATAATAATATCCGTCTGGTACAGTCTCTGCTTAACCTTTTTTTTTATGTTAATGTGGATCAGAATATCCTTTTTAAAAGGGCACTTTAAAGGGCTGTTTAATAACACGGCTATTGTGGAAAAATGCACTTACGGACAGTTCAGGACATTTATTAAAGGAAACGTTTCGCCACCTGAACTATGCATAAGTGTCTTTTTCCACATCTCGCTGGTATCACCATAACATTTCTCAACATAGCTATTGCTTACATTGTTTCGCGCTGTGTGGAGCTTACTTAAGCTTTTATCACAGCAAAAAGTTCCACCTCCCCCGTCCATCCTTCCTTATTTCTGCAACTATTGGCTCTTCAGTCGTGAATGCATGCAAAGGAAAACTCTGGACGCACCAAGAAACACACATGGATAGAAAGAACACTGAAATAGTCACAGTGGAGCAGGAAGAGTACATCCAGTTATCTGATGGACAGGTGGATGCAAATGAAGGTATATTCAGGACACCAGTGTTGACATTATTATCATTGTTCGTAGTCCTGTCTGATGTCGCTAACAAATGAACTCGTATATATTTCAGAGGTAATACTTCAGTGTCGTAATGTATACTGTGTTGGATTATCTACTGTGTTGTGTTCGTGTGCTTTTCTTATTGTCAATATTATTGTTATATTTTCGTTATAATAATTATTATTATATGGTAGTAGTAGTACTCGTAGTAGTAGTAGAAGTAGTAATAGTAGAAGTAGTAATAGTAGTAGTAGTAGTATAAATAGTAGTAGCAGAAGTAGTAGCAGTAGTCGTAGTATTAGTATTAGTGGTAGTAATAGTAGTAGTAGCATTGGTAGCAGCAGCAGCAGTAGTAATAGTAGTAGTAGAAGTAATAATAAAGTAGTAGTAGTAGTCGTAGTAGTAGTCGTAGTAGTAGAAGTATTAGTAGTAGTAGTAGTAGTGGTAGCAGCAGCAACAGGCAGAGAGAGTAGTAGTGTAGGCAGCAGCATCAGTAGCAGAGAGCAGCGATCAGACAGCAGCAGCAGCATCAGTAGCAGTAACAGCAGCAGCATCAGTAGCAGTAGCAGCAGCAGCATCAGTAGCAGTAGCAGCAGCAGCATCAGTAGCAGTAGCAGCAGCAGCATCAGTAGCAGTAGCAGCAGCAGCATCAGTAGCAGTAGCAGCAGTAATAGTAGTAGAAGTAAAACATCATTATTATTATTATTATTATTATTACTATCATTATTAGTATTTCCAACATTTTACTAAGTAGTAAGATTTGTTAACTTTGTCACATTGCGACATAATCACGAGAGATTCTCATTCAATGAAATTACTCCTCTGTAGAAAAATCAATGAATTAACACAGACTCAGAGCTCATCATGCTAATGCTCTGGGAATGCACGTGCAGCCTCGTCGATGACGAGATAAACAGGTTTGGCACTGACATGTTCTCTGCTTCCCCTTTGTATTATTATGGTGAGAGACAGAGTGAAGGGAAGGCTGTACGAGACGCATAAGGCAAGTCTGTTTACACCTGCTGCCCTTCTTCGTCTTGCGTTAGTTACCTGGGTGTTTATCTCCTGTTTTGGGTCGCTTCCCGAGGAGAGTAGTATATATGGTCGATCACCATGGCCAGCCCTTCTAGGGCAGGGTAGGTGCCAAGGCTGGAGCTTGCTACCATCTGCAGCTCGCAAGCCTGCCCTTCCCGTCAGGGAAGCTGGCAGACCAGAGAGGCCTAGCTTCTCCCTACCAGCCTCGTGCTGGTGGGGTCAGTTGGTCCCACCGATGAGGGGATACTTGTACTTCCTCCCATGGGAGACATAGGTCTCTGATACTCCCACGACAGGGAGCCGGAGCCGGGTCGCCATCTGGAATAGACCCGGGCCGGGAGAATTCCCGGCGAATCAACACCTCCTCCTTCTCCTAGTATATATATTAGACAGGGTCGTGGTTTGCAATGAGCTGCTTACCTAGCAATAAATAGGAACCTGTATGTTAGTCTCTTTGTATGGGTCGCACTCTGGGGAGGTGAGGAGAGGCAGTACACACTGGATAAGACTGTGCTTTGAAATGAGCTGATGGAAGATTATACATTTACCCTCTAAGTTCAAATGAATAAAAAAAAATCTGACTGAAACAACCACAGTAGTACAGAAAGTCTGCCAGTGGGGATAAAATAGCGGTATAAAACATGAGAACCAAATTACCCAGGATACTAAAAATATGCTCGTAATAATGTGATTCCCTCTAAGAATAAATTAAAAAGTGATTTGAAACATAATTAAAGAAGTTTTCCTTTGCTATGTTATTACACTGGCAGACATACCATGCCCGCTAGATGAGCTTTTGTAATATACTTTGTACGCCCGCTCGCTGCACTCTCATCTGCATAGAAATGTTACCCTAAAGCAATAATTATAAAAGTTATTGCCTTCGTAGTGACACAACTAAACCTGGCGCACGAGAGAGATTTTGAGCATTGTCAGTAGTTATAAAATGTATGAGTCTGTTGTATTCACCTCTCACAGTGTTCTCAATAGTGTGAAACATGAAGGATTTTGATTTATTATTGTGTGGTTAGTGTTAATGGGTTAGTGTGTGTATATTCATAATATAATCATGAACACATGTATGCACGTAAGTACGTGCACGCACGCACGAGAGCACGCGGGATATTAGGAAAATAATGACCATAACAAAACCAAAGAACCAGAAGATATGATTAAGAGTTCAAAACTACTCAGAGTGAGTAACAATGCAGTTAGGAATAGATTTTGATACGAGAGTAGATGAAAACTAAAGAAACACATAAGCCACAACGAATAGAAAATGTCTTTTTTTTGTCACAAGAATCAGCTGTTTCTTGATAATGTGAGAAATCACGAAAGCGCTTGGAATACTACTATTTTTCACTATGGTTATATTGCATATTATAAATACACTCAGTGGCCATTGTATTAGGTACACCATTTTTGTACTGGGCAGGCTTCCCTCTGCACCCCGAACACCCGGAACTCCTCGTGGCATGGATTCCACAAGGTGCTGGAAACATTCCTTGGAGATTCTGGTCCATGTTGACATGACAGCATCACGCAGTTGTTGCACATCTGTCGGGTGCACATTCATGGTGTGAATCTCTCGTTCCGCCACATATCAAAGATTTACACCAAATTCTGAAACTTGCAGCGTTGCAGCAGAAATTGCGATTCGTTAGACCAGTCGACATTTTTCCGGTTTTCAACTGTCCAATTTTTTTGAGCCTGTGCCCACCTGTAGCTTCAGTTACCTATTCTGATATTTGGTCTGAACAACTGAAAATCTTGACCATGTCTGCATGCTTTTAAGCTGTAAGGTGCTGCCACGTGATTGGCTGATGAGATATTTGCATCAACAAGCAGGTGTACCTAATAAAGTGACCACTGAGTATATATCCTTTGTTTTCTGTGCCCTTATTGTATACTTTAATAGATAAACCTGATCATTAATGCAAATATCTAATTAACCAAACACGTGGCGGCACCTCAGTGCCTAAAATCATGTACACGTGGTCAAGATGTTTAGTTGTTGTTCAGACCGAACATCAGAATGGGGAAAAAAATGTAATCTAAGTGACTTTGACCATGGAATGATTGTTGGTGCCATATATATACACACATACATACATATATATATATATATATATATATATATATATATATATATATATATATATATATATATATATATATATATGTCGTGCCGATTAGGTAAAACTTGCGATTTTGGCTTAAATAGCAACGCTCACCTTGCCATATACGACAAGTGAAAATTTGTGTATGCAATAATTTCGCCAAAATCATTCTGAACATAACGAAAAAAATATATTTCATTGTGTTTGTTTATTATTAAATTAATGTTAACGTATCTAGAATATATTTAGTTGGGTTAGGCTAAATTAAATTGCGCTTGTTGTAATAAGGTTAGGTAGGTTTTCAAAGTTTCTCTTGGTACAAAATTATAAATTCTTACATTAACATAAATGAAAAAATATATCTTTAAACGTATAAGATAAAATTTTAGAAATGACTTAATTTTAGATGAGTTCTTGCTAATTGACCAGTTTTACCTAATCGGCACGACATATATATATATATATATATATATATATATATATATATATATATATATATATATATATATATATATATATATAATATATAATATATATATATATATATATATATATATATATATATATATATATATATATATATATATATATATATATATATATATATCATTAGGGTCAATTACACACCACACAAAGAAAATCCTTTTATCATGGCTAACGTTTTTCTCTGGACAAGTTTATTAAGTCAGTTGGAGGGAAACACGATAATTCAATCTTGTTTATCCCATCACACGTGGGTAGAGGGTGGAGGAAGAAGTAGTGGTGGTAGAAGAGGGGAATAGCGAAGGGAAAGGATCGATGTACATGGCTGAAATAAAAGAATAACCTCACCCACTGCTATGGATCACGTCGTCAAAACAAAGTATATTCGTCCTACGTTCAAAAATGCACTTTCTTGTAAGCAATAATTCATTAAATATAAGACTCGTAAGATTCAATATCTCCAGCTGGATTAACAGTAAGAAGTGTGTGTACCTTATAGAGTGGATAATTGTTTCCGGAAGCAAACCTACCAGTAAAACGCAATCAAAATGAAACGTGAAACTTTAAGTTTCATGGCTGTGTCAAGTAGTAGTAGTTTTACAAGAAGTAAATGACTGTGAACACCTTGGTTGTCTTCTATGTTGTCGAAGCAGCGGATTCCATCTGCCTATTGGAATTTGATTCTGTATTTATCTTTCTTATCATAAAGTTAGCAGTGTTCCAAGCTATGACTGGAGTGTATGTGGTGATGGATCCCACATCTCTTGTTAAATGTTTTATGTGCCAAGTGAATTTGTGTTCCTTTATTCTTGTGTTAATTTCCTGTGATGTTTCTCCCACATTAAGCCCAGTGCATCTCTCACCAGGAATATCATAGCCACCTGTGCTGCCATTACTGTTACTGTCAACAGTTGTTCTGGTGATGTTTCTAATTAAGGCCGCTTCCCAGACGACTCAAACAAATAAGCTCTCGTTATGGGTTAGAACAATGCCGAGCAAGTCCTCAAAGAGATAACAAAGATGGATGATATAAGAAATCTAGAGATGCGACACAACGAAGCAGAATGAAGGGGCGTGTAACATCGCTTCACTTTGTGAAGATAAATTAACACAGTGCAATAAAACAAACTTTTATCTCGCGTGACCCAATCATTTTATTTGTCCCCTTCACCGTCCATCATATATGCCTTCTTGCCTCTCCTCTTCCCCGCTGCGATGGGATGTATCTACTTAGTGTTCCATATAGACTACATAATGCGGCCGGGAAGTCAGTGATCGCTGTACTATGGCTCACCAACACGCAGTCTTACTGCCATGTACACCAGCACACACCAGGGTTATGGTCAACAGTGTATAAACAACTCTAGTGGTTACTTCTTCCCGAGTCACAGGGTCAACGACACCACTGAACAGGTCATCATACGACAAAGACCAGTGTCAGATCATTTGTTTCCACTGACGAAGGTAATAATAACAACCATGATCCGTTCAGCACACGTTCTGTTTCACAGTGTCTTCAAAAAAATATAAGGATTGTGTCTGTGCGTTGTTGCTTCCTAAGAGGTAGACTATTTCTGAAAAAACATCACCGCTGAAGTCAATAGAAGTTCCCTTATGATCAAGAATACATTAAAAGAAGTTGTCTAATATATGGTAAATTCAACAACTTACATAACCAGTAGGACGTGTCATATTACATAAAAAAAAATTGTCTGTAGGTGGTATGGAAGGTGGACGAAGATCACGTCGCAATATATACTTGCCAAATAATAATATATCGTGCACTAAAAACTAACATTTTTATATTAACTGGTGCTAACTATTAACAAGAATTTAATTTGTTTATTGATACCAACAATTAAATATTAGCAACACATTTATTTTTTGTGTTAATTACAAAAGACAACGCATAACCACTGATTTATGTAAACAATAAACAAAGCATAGCGATTCTATGCGCCTCTTTAAAACGTTTCTCGTCCATCTCCGGAAGAAGACGAGAACTTAAAAATAATTTACATAGAAAAAAAATACGCCAAGAGGTGAAGTTTAATTGCTGGTCAACTGACGTAATAAATAACGAAGTAACGAGATGGCAGGAAGTTGCGAGGAGAAGCTGAAGAGAAGCAGCCAGAGGAACAGATTCCAAGCAAGAAAACAATACAGAAGGAAGGAGGAATAGGGGAAACGAGGAAACCCGCTGTGTTTACTGCGTAAAAATGTCTTTCTTTTGGTTGGTCTTAATGCTAAAATAAACTGAAGTTGGGGAAAAGCCAGGGGAGTAGTTTGGTTCATAAAGTGGCTGTAATAAGCAAATATAAGAACTCGCAGTCTTCTTTTCCTTGGATTAAAAATAACCACTACAGTTGTGAGGAGAAAGTGATGTGCAAGTACAGAACTTTGTTACCCTTACGAGTTAGCAAGTTGCAGAGAGCAACAACCACTGCAATAAAAATATAAGATTATTGATTTATTTGTCACAGAAAAATCTGATATAGGCCTGGGTTATGATGGCAGAGGTACGGCAAAACTATGATCTCTAAGAACACCTGGTGGAGGACCAAGGAAGCAATCATAGGTTTGTTCACCATAGGAAGAAAGAAATGTATTTTGTGTAGATTAGACGTGATATCAAGTTAACGTAGATGAATACCTTCTAACTGAATTACATAAACTTATTTGTTAGAGCTTCCCCATGTGTGAGTAGTACTCTATAAAAGGAGCAAAGGAAAGTTTTAATATCTCCAGTGAATGACACTAATGGCTTCGTAATGGCGGGGTTATAGTGACCGAGTGGTTGGAGACTGTATTCGCTTTAATGGGAGACAGTTTAAAATCCCATGGTGGAGTTGCAAGCGACTGCTGGTCGTCACCGACACATTTCCTGCTACACTTGGCAAGAAAGAACTGCGAGCGGTTTATCAGGCTCTAACTTGGATCATCAAGCGTAACTGCCATTAAAGAGGAAGAGTTCAGAGAGCCACCAGACTTGGGTCCACTGACTCCATCCCTCCCCCGTCACACAAGTCTTTTTTAATCTCCTTTTAACACACCGGCCGCTTCTCACCAAGGAAGGGGAATCCAAAGAAAACACGGTTCCCATAAATTACTTCTTACCTGCCTATCCAGAAGAACACGCAAGTAAGATGTAAAATATTCAAGGATATTTGCTGGAGGCTCCAGCCATCCCCCTGCCACTGTAAGCCTACACTCATCTTCCTATCATTTCTCGGGTAGTAAACCTCCTCTCATTTACCAACATCAATACACGCTCTTAATTAAGTAGTCGTGCTTCAGTCTATCTGATCAAACCATGTCAACAACCCCTTTCCTTTAACAACTACTTACATATTTCCTTATTCTCTATATAATATACGTATATACAAATTAATTTTGGACATGAAATTTTTTAAGTTTTAATTCTCTTCCTGCAACATTCGAAGTTCAAATGTCACACCTGTACGCAGTACATTATACCATGACTGACGTTATTCATTAGAAACCCATAAACTTAAAATGGAAACTTGGCTGTGTTTGAGTCCGTCCTCACCTTGATAATGGTCAGGACGGACATAAACATCGTTCTGTTGCCTTTTTCAATTCTTAGGTTTAACATGAACTGCTATACTCATGATATATTACCATTTTAGCATCAAATGACAATATTCTCTCCACAAACTCCTCAGCTACATGATTTCACGTATGATTTACTTCATCTTTCAAAGGCCATTGCTAAAAGATCCTCTCAAGTTTCTAGATACATTTACTCTCTCCGTACTTCCCGTCTAACCTGTAAATTTGCATTGCTCTTCCCTGGATGAATGGTAGAGAACAGAACTTTCATCTGAAGAGTTAGGAATGACTGTGCAAAGAGAAAAAGGCAAGTAAAAAGGCATTTTCAAAATGTCGTAGGAATGATGGACAAAGGTGAGCTGAAAGTGCTGCGGCGATATTTAAAAAGGAAGTCAAGAGTAAGAGACTAAGTAGTAATAATGATGGGATGAACTGACAAAATGACAGCAAAGTGTAGAGCTCAAGGAGAATCAAGGTACAAGGTCAGGCATGCCACTGACAACTATAATCAGCTGAATTTTATTAGATTACAAGGAAATCTTCATATTCCCACATGAAACTGGGGCTGCACACTGCCACTGAGGTCTCTACATTGAAAATATTGGTACGGAATCTCTGCGATCTTGTAAGCTTCACGGCATCTATGAGATGCATCCAACAATTTCGGGAAAATTCTCCGGAGTTCTGTTGGACAAAGAATGTTTCCTGAGAGGTAATCCAAGACGATCAGTGCTACTGAAACTGTCAGTGACGTCACTAACACTGGTACTGCTGCCCCTTCACTTGTTTAACCGAAGATTATTTAGGACTTTTAGGTGGTTTTCATGTATAAGGTACATGAAACTGTTTTTAAAAGGTACATAAAATGGCCCTTATACAAAGCACATGTAGTTTTTCTTACATAACACGCAAAGGTGCCCTTGAATTAAGCATAAAGTTGTCCTTGTACATAACACAAATCACCTGCAGTGGTTGTGTTATGAAAAACTCGATGGTTCTACCTGCTGAGTTTCTTTGTTGCTGTAACAGGTATTCTCTTGGTGTTCTCTCCTGTGCTAGCGATTATAGTATATATCTAGCAGGCAGTTATCGGTAATGTGCTCCTTCAGTAGCAGCTGCACCACTGGTTTGTTGTTTTGGTCACGGTGTCCTGGTCACTACGTCTCTCTGATTCAGCAGTAGAGGTCTTTCCAGGGTCTTTGGCTGACTAAGACAATTAGGGCACTTTTTCCACCACTGAGCCCGGTTCTTAGCTGGTGAGTACGTGCTGGAGACCATCTGGAGACCATCTGGAGTGATGAGAGCACTGTGGATGGCCTACCAGTCCTCTTTGATATTCCCTCCAACCTTTCTTACTGTAGCTTACCGCTTATTTACTCACAATAGGGTTGTGGATAAGTGAAACTAACTACCATTTTGCGTCACTGAAGAGGGTACTGTAGGAAGGTTTAGAAATAGATTGAACAGTCACGTGAGTGAGAGGATGGGTGTGTAAAACTTGCCTAGCTTGAGCCAGTAGTCTACGGCTGTGCTCCTCAATTCTTATGTTCATATAATTGTTTTATCTACGCCAGCTGCCGAGCTGATACTCGGAGTAGTGGCGTCAGTAGGCAACCAGCGCTCATTTTTACACCGTTTTTTGAAAGATGTTAACCGTCAACAGAATTTAATAGTTATTTTAGGACAGTTTACAATAAATCATTCTAAATTTAAGACTAGCCAACGTTCAATAACTAAATCACATAACAGGAGTGACGCACCTGGCACATAGAGAATAGAACGAAGTCGCTTTATTTTGCTTCGTCTGGTGTGTGGAAGAGTCGTAGTAGGACTGGATGTTGACAGAGTACAGCTATAAGCTCCGAGACTTCCTGCAGGTTGCCCCTCTGCGGCTACTGATGAACTATCTATTTTGATAATGTTGCGGAAGGAGTTCTCGTTGGAGTTTCAATGGTGGTGTAATTGGATCCTATTTGTTGGTCGAGTTTTTTTTTATGGTAGATCAGTTTCCCCCACAAACATTTTGCTCTTGTTTTGGTCTCACTGTGGAAAGTCTAGCCTCATCAGTCTCGTTAACCAGCGTTGAGAAACTTTTTTCTTACTTGTTTAAAGTCAAATAGTAATTCTATATAATAGAATGGAGTAGAGCTTTAAGTTCATACATGAGAGCTTTAAGTTCATACTACTAATACCACCACCACCACCACCACTACTACTACTACTAATAATAATAATAATAGTTCATTGAGCGATTATTTCCCATGTAAAATTTTGCTGCCAGGCTTACAGAGTAAAAGCTAAAAGTGAACTCTTAGTTACAATGACTCTAATTCAGTCCTCAGTACCCACACATGATCAAGGTACAGGTTGCAGGGCAAGCTGTCATTGGGACAACGTTTCGCCCTCTGTAGAGAGCCTTATCACGTCAAAGCGAAAACGTCTGTAACCTGTAGTCCTATGCCTTCATACTTGTTATTAAGACGCTGTTTTCACCATTTCAGTTTGTTATTTACATCCATTTTCAGTGTCACGACACCCGCGTCCCATACGTAAGTCACTGGTTCATTAACACTCGTCAAGAACCTAAGAGCAGTCACGTGGCTACAGCAACAACCTAACGGAGTCATTGCTTCATTACCCTCACGCCGTCGCCGTCGCCGCCGCCGTCGCCGCCGTCGCCGCCGCCGTCGCCGCCGCCGTCGTCGTCGTCGCCGCCGTCGCCGCCGTCGCAGCCGCCGCCGCCGCCCCGCTTCTGCCTCTTCCGCCGACGCTCGCTCGCTAATTATAAAACTTACAATTACCTCGTCCTGACAAATGTGGCTCATCTGTTTTCGCTTCACCTCTAATTAACTTATCATAAGGACATTTTAAGAACCGACTTTTAAAGATTTCACTCTGGCCAGGTAGCGGAACATGGAGTGTCGGACGGTGAAAGATGTCCTCCGATATTGATCTCACAAGGAGTTGTTATGCGCTGTTTCAGGCGTTTTCCTTACAATTAAATTTTAGATACACTGCAACTGCATATAAATAAATAACTTGATTGAAGATATTGCGTAGAAACAAATTATCACACTACATTTTAAAGGAAAAAATGAGTAAAATCCTGACATTTTTAAGTTCTTTCGAGTGTGACGAGCATTTGGTGGAGCGGATGCTAATTAAAAATGATGGTGGAAGTGTTAGAGTTACCTTAATCTCCCGAGCTGGTGTAAATTTAATCAAGTGTGTAAGCTCTCCTTCGGTCCTACGTGCCAACACTGGCTGGAGCCTCGTCAGGGAAAGGAGGAAGGGGGGAGGAAGAGAGGCTTCCATGCTCTCATGATCCATCATGCTGTGTTGGCAGGGGTGCTCGACTACATGGCGGGGCCATCCTTGCTGTATTTGTTGGTGGTGAGGCACCTGGCAGAGCTGTTGCTTGCAGTCCTAGCCTTGTAGTACCGCTGCATGCACGATCTGCAAGATGGACGCACTTTGCAGAACAAGTTATTATTGGAATTACCTTTCGCTGTGTGGAGTTTTTATCCCTTCATACCTGACAGACCTCCACACTCAGCGAGATGCCCGAAGAAAACATTGTTCAGCAACGAGTGCGTTGTCTTCATTATTGTCGGCAGTACATTTGGATCCTGCCCTCACAACAGCAGGGAAGGGAAGGGTGCTCCTCACTGCTGCCTCGCGCTGAAGACCCGGTGTCGATGACTAGTTGGGTGTCTGGGTTGGGAGACATTTGGGAATGGGGGTCTGTGGACCAGTGTGGGGAAAGTTTCAAATACCCTGGGGTCAAGGTGACCCTCGGCTTACTAATCTGGGGTGTTTCCTGGCATCGAGGAGCCTGAGAAGCCTCAAAAACACTCAACTGAATGAATAAAATATCTTTAAGGATATGTTAGGTTAGCGACGAAGCCTGAGAGTCCTAAGAACATATTACTATTCTAATGGATGATGGTTGGTGTAGTCCAGGTGTATTGCAAGGCTCTGTTCCCTCCAAGATGATGGTTGGTGTAGTACAGGTGTACTGCAAGGCTGTGTTCCCTCCAGGACGATGGGTGGTGTAGTCCTGGGGTATTGCAAGGTTGTGTTCCCTCCAGGATGATGATTGGTGTAGTCCAGGTGTATTTCGAGAGTGTGTTCCCTCCAAGATGATGGTTGGTGTAGTCCAGGTGTATTGCAAGGCTGTGTTCCCTCCAGGACGATGGTTGGTGTAGTCCAGGTGTATTGCAAGGCTGTGTTCCCTCCAGGATGATGGTTGGCTGGGGTATTGCAAGGTTGTGTTCCCTCCCGGATGATGATTGGTGTAGTCCAGGTGTATTGCAAGGCTGTGTTCCCTCCAGGACGATGGTTGGTGTAGTCCAAGTGTATTGCAAGGCTGTGTTCCCTCCAGGACGATGGTTGGTGCAGTCCTGGGGTATTGCAAGGTTGTGTTCCCTCCAGGACGATGGTTGGTGTAGTCCAGGTGTATTGCAAGGCTGTGTTCCCTCCAGGATGATGGTTGGTGTAGTCCTGGGGTATTGCAAGGTTGTGTTCCCTCCAGGATGATGATTGGTGTAGTCCAGGTGTATTTCGAGACTGTGTTCCCTCCAGGATGATGGTTGGTGTAGTCCAGGTGTATTTCGAGGCTGTGTTCCCTCCAGGATGATGGTTGGTGTAGTCCAGGTGTATTTCGAGACTGTGTTCCCTCCATGATGATGGTTGGTGTAGT